>JAQFZZ010001071.1:0-12783 GCA_034696405.1 Isotoma caerulea
CCTGATTCCCCACACTAGAAAGTGTGGGGACCTGATTCCCCACACTAGAAAGTGTGGGGACCTGATTCCCCACACTAAAAAGTGTGGGAACCTGATTCCCCACACTAAAAAGTGTGGGGAGAAAGTGTGGGGAAAGTGTGGGGATAGTGTGGGGAAAGTGTGGGGACTTCACGCTAATGTGTGTTAATACCTCGTGGATTCAAATCTCCCAATGTATTGAAATCTATTGAATCTACGAATGAAAGTTTAGTAATTTCAAAACTGTATTTTTCTCACAAGAGAAATTAATATTCGTTGAAAGGAGTGACGAAGACGAAATGGATGGAATTACAACATGCAATTTGTTCAGATATGGAAAATCACAAACTCTCATCCACTCCACAGCACTAAACAAAAAGGTCATTCGATTTTTTAACATTTCTATAGCAGACAAAAGTTAGGAGATTTTCTCTACTGATGTCATAATTTTTTAATTTGAATTCTCTGGAGATTAAAATTAAATAGGGCATGCGTTTACACCGTAATTTATGTAAATATAGTTTTTCAACCAAACGTTTTTATTTATTTCTCTTCTTTCACCAGAATATAAATCTATTTTTATATATTTAAATTTTAAAAAATGAAAATTACATTTACTTTCACCACATTTTATAATTCTACAGTGAAAAATAGATTTTGCGACAAGACGATATAATACCAATACAATTAATGTTGGAATGAAATAAATGTATTTGTAAATGACTTATTAGTATAGTTAGAATAGTTCGATCCAACCCAGCTATATGTGACCATATATTTTACTACCTAGAATTCTAGCTTAGATTTCCAGACTTATTGTTCTTCTGTATGATTTCTAGGAAAACAAGGATTTTCTCTAGGAATGGCGTTAGTACTAGAAACGGTTACAAATCACGCGATTCTGAAAATATTTTCTAAAAAGTTTTTACGAGTTGTATAAGGCAAACCATGACGCAATTTATTTTCTCTCTCTCTCTCTTCACCGAGTTCATTCTTCTACGTTTAAGCTCCCACCTATCATTCTTCCTTTCCTGGAACTAACCATATGGAGTAACTTACAAACATAATGGGAATCGTAATAACTCTTTCACCATTTATGATTCATGATTAACATCAAGACTGGCACGTTTTATGACCTCCGTTTACTTCTATTTTTGGACCAAAAAATCCAAATCACGTTCGATATTATAATTGTACAATTTGGCTTTTCTACCTTTTACCATTATAAACTCTTAAAAGTGTAAAAGTAAAAGTAAAACAGAATTACAAAACTGTATCCAATCCTAGACTAAAAGTTTGTAAACTTTAATAATCAAATCGAAGAGATCGATGTCTTTGAAAATAATGAACGTTAAAAAATACATAATTACTATGCTTTCTGCTTAAAGTTTCCTATACTTTTGGAAAATTTTAAAAAACCGTTGCAATTTATTTTCTCAAACGAATAATTGATTTTAGAGTAAGAGCAAATTCGAAAGGGTCTACCCTTTAAACTATTTCGTCAATTACTTCAATTGATCCTCATTATTTATCCCATATTATCTCCCGAACGTTGAAGAACACTTCACCCTATAAATAAATACCTTAGACCTAGGCAAGAGAGTAATTTCGAAGGAACCAATTTCTCTCTTGTAGTCATCCTTGTGAGTGAAATTAAGATTAGTAAATTGCTCTCGCCGTGAAATTGGCAAGGCTCAATTTATCTCTTGTGTAAAAGTGTAAAGGAAGAAAGGGCAAAGTGAAAGTATCCATCTACACCCACTAAACTAGATGAGTTTTCACTGTTAATACGCCACGCACAATTCCCCAAGTAAACAGATAGTTAATAGTTGCACTGCACGATCTATGTAATATTTATGTGAGATGCGTGTGGTTCCGTCTATAAATACACCTCACAAGTTCTTACCTTTCTGTTTATTATTCAACTTTTATAAGTTTTATTCATTTTGATGAAAATCTTATCTCAGTTATTTATTTGCTTATGTTTTATGGTAAATTGCAAGGTCAATCTTAAAGATTGTTTAATGTACCGTTCTCATTTTACTATGAAGGAAGGAAGTAAAATTATTGACATTATTATCTTCACAGATATCAAACCGTCTACACGAATTATGAATAGACCCTTTGAAGGAAGGAGTCAGTTAGTTGGTTACACGTCCTAATGTTATAAGGTGGTAGAAAGTTAAAACTAGTTGAAAAGCCCTTAAAAAGAGATGAAGATGAAAGTACACTTTAGTTCAACTACTGGTTAAGAGTCCCTTACCTTCAACTTGTCTCCTTCTCACTCTTTCTTTCAAGTGGCTTTTGGGATTGAGAATTCCCTTCTAAATGATAATTGAGAAAAAGAGTCTCGAACTTTTTCCTGAGTGAAAGAAATTGACTCTCTTTCCCATTTTAAAACTTATTTGTTGTTCTTTCTTGAAAAAGTATTTATCTCTTTTTTCTGCCTTTTTATGTGGAAAGGGCTCTTTCAGTAGCCACTTTCAGCTGAAGGTAAATTGTAAAATTTGCAATTAGGTACCCAACAAGGGCGTATGCAGAAACGGGCTGTGTGGTGGCTTTTACTTTCCCTGTAATATTAACAAGCCTCCAATGCTCCGCCCTTCCCTATCCTCTCTATGTTAAATTTTGAAGCCTTTTGGAGGGCCTAAGCCCGGTGCGCTCCCTTCCCTTGGTACCCAGTAGTTAAATGGGTTGTTTTTGACAGAAAAATGCATTTTATCATTTGTTTGCAAAATGTTTCAGCTGATACAGACTAAACATTTGGTTTTAAAAATAGCTTTAAATTGGATACCACACTGTTTTTAGAGATTATCATGCTCCTTTAATACTGAGTGAATTCTCAAAGAAATATTGTGCAGATGGGAAGAGGAAGGAAAATATCTTTTTATTCATATTCAGATTCATACTCTGGCATGGTATACTTATTTCACGTACGGTTTTTTTTCAAATTCCAACGTTAAATGTTCAAAAAATAAAATAAAATACACAGTTCACTTTTTCACTAACTTTTTTTGCACGTATTTAAGTAAATAAAAAAAGGTTCTACACTATTTCATACTCGTATGCAACAAGACTTTCTACATCTGCCAGTGGTTAAGAAATATATTTTACTTCTTCTTTCATATAGGTTACTTTTTAAACTACAAAAGCAATGAGGGAAACTAGTAAAAGTTCCCATGAGAAAGTTTACGAAAGAAAATAAAAAAAAGTTTTTTGCTTTACTCTTTTTCAAAGAAAGAATCGAAAACCGTTTTGTTTTGCAGTGTAAACGTGTTTTAAAGTGAATGTGGCAAAGGAATATCTGAAGCATTTTTATTATAAAAAACAAGGTTTAAAATTATGCTAGCATTTTAAAATGTTACTAAATCAATATAAATTAATGTTTAAATGATACAAAGTTAATTGACTTTGTAAATACAATTGAAAGCAGCGTTAAACTGACCAAATCATTTAGAACTTAGCCTTCGAATTGCCAATGAAACTAATTGCTCCATGAGTTTTTTTTTTAAATAGGAAAAGGGGAAATGTCTGTGCAAGTTTAATATCATGTTCGTGTGAGTGAGATTTAGTAGAATTGAATATAGCTTATTCCTACGTTTAGTTAATGCAGACGTCCAGGAGTCAGTCGCCACCACCGGACAATGTAGATTGGATAGGATCTAACTTTTAAGAACAAAAGTAAAGGAAGTAGAAAGAAATAACGTGACTTGGCTTTCAACAAAACTGAAATATTTTCTGCCACTTTAACACTCACACTTCCTTAAATCCCCTATTTTATATTCCTCAACTTGCTCCAAAACAATTTACCATTTTCATAAACGTAAATAATTCACCTACAAAGAAAGGAGCTAATCCACATGTCACAGCATTGTGATCTGTGATGAAAGTATGTGTGTAGTTTCATCACAGTATAGTTTTACATTAACTAAAAGTATATTGTAATTCCGATCGTCATGCAATATTTCTTCTAAGGAGGTTTGAAAGTTTAAAAAATTAAAATGATCGACAATTTGCATATTATCTGCGTCAATACCTAGGGTGACTACGTCAATTACATGAGTAACTATTTGAGCGTTGTGTTTGTGTAAGTTTAATCACGCAGCAGCTTAGTTTTATATGTCTAGGATAGGATAGGACTATAAATAAGCTTTTATTATTGACTTTAAATTTCAGCTAATCCATGAAAATAGTAGCAACTAGTTTTGCAACAATTTCCAAAGCTGCTCAAATTTTTAAAATTACATACTTTAAACCATATTACCAAATTGACCATGATGGATGACATGACAAATACGATTTTTCAACAACTGCAAATTTTAAAAAGCCTTTTATTGGAAAAAGATTATTTAATAAAATCAATACTCTCTGATTTTTTCTACGATACGACTCGACCTAAAAATTATAAATACTACTGCAATTGCAATACTGTAGACTGTAGACATAATATGATGGAGATGCAAATGATATCAATGTCAACTTTTGCATTGAGACAAAATGACAAAAGATAAATACATCATTTTGAAACCTTAATGAATCTGAAACTTCATTAATAGATATCCAATTCATTATAACTTATATTCAAATAGTATGATACACTGCGGGATAGCAGCGATAAATCCAAAACGCTGTGCTCAATGAAATCAAAAATCCATCTAACCATAGTGTTCTCTTATAACGAAATGATAAAATAATCATAACATAACACTAATATTAACTATGAAAGTAGCAAATATTTAAAAAACAGACTGATACTATATTTCAAGGTTGAAGTAAGTTGTAAGTTGTACTTCTTTAAATTCTCACCCTTTTAAACTTTCTTTTGTTACAAAATATAACTTTCGCTTTGAGCGAGGGTTTCACATGTTGGGGCTTTCTCCTTGTGAGTAAAACCTAAGAAACTATTGTAATGTTTGTTCCCCTAGAAGATCTATTCATAAATGTAGTACACTGACTTTTACCCATAGACTAAACCCAAATGAATCACAGAATTCAAATTAATTTAAAATGCAGTTTTGTTTTGTTCAACGAATACAGCATTTTTTAATTCTTCACACAGAACATACCAGTTGTTTTGGTTTTGAAATAGTTTAACTACATATTTTCTGAAAGTGTTTTTCGACGTAATCATTAAATTAAATTATGTCTGCAACCATTGGCACAAACTCCACTATATTTCTATGTATCCATCATTTGTTGTAAACTTCTTCTAAGCACATAAATAAATTCTTATAATCATGGAAAGTTTGCTTTGGATTGAATATTATGATTCAATTCAAAGTTAAATTCTTACACGAGATTTAGCAACTACCCTTACTCATTCATTGTGAAACATTTTTAGTCTTTCGTTTTACTTGATATTGTTATTACTTAAGAGAAGAACTTCCGACTTGAGTTGAACTCTAGTTTTTACAAAATTTTTGTTACGGTCTCAGTTTTGTGTCGAAAGTTTCAGAGAGTCATGCAGGTTAGGTAGATATATTGAGGATTTGTTTGAATAAGTAAAGTAAGTTTTAAGTATTTGATGTCATTAATATGCCAAAAGAGTAGTCAACGGGGTGGAAAGAAATTATGAGAAAAATCCCGGAAAAACTACTCTCTCGGCATTTATCTTCCGGAAAGGAAAATGTCATCAGAGGAAAACGACATTTCCATCCCTCCTGTCTTTTTCCCCTTTTTTCAACAAAATGTTAGCCTTCCAGTCGACAATGTGACTCCAAGGTAGAAAGTTACTACACCAGAATTGGTACACAATAGTCAAATGTCATTTGCAAAGTTCACGTTTCTTCAAATGATTTACGTAGAACCTGTTAGAAGTATCTGAACATAGACTGTGATAACTTCGTATTTCTCTATTGGATGAAACAAATTGTGATCATTTCATTTTTAGGTACATGTGCTTTTACAAATGTTAGTGCGAACATTACAAAATTTTAATGGCAATAAAAATGTAATGATCTTACTGTGGACTTTACGATAATGAATAAATATTCAGCAGGCGTAATCTTTAGCCCAGTAAGATTAAATTAAGATTTAGCCCAGTAAAATTTAGGCCCAGTAGCCCAGTACAATTAAACTTATTTTGTTTTTAACAATTAAAAACAATCTTAAAGTTTTATTTATATTTGTAATTTTACCGAAAGTATATGATTTTTATTTTGCCAAGACTAACCTTTCCTGACAAATGTTTTTGAAAATAAATAAGAAAAACAAATTGAAATTGTAAGGTTGAAGACCAATTTTATATTTTAGGCAATTATTTCACAGATTTTTAATTGTCCTTTTGATGGAAGTCTAAACTGCATTTTAGTTGCCTAAAATGCTAGCTAGCTCTGCTTATTACGAGCATTTCTATTCAAAAATAAAACCTATGAAAGGTCCATACTTCGAATTGTGTACACTTTGGAGTGTGCATACTATGAAGTATCAAGACTATCATATGTCCCAACTATGTAATGCAGACTATTAAAGGTGGACTATGAACTCAACGGTGGACTATTAAATGTCGCCGAACCGCATGAGGGGCTACTTTTTCTAGTCTATCAAAGAGCTTTTAGGGCATTATCCATGGATGAGCATCTATTTTATATCCAAATGCCCGAAACCATGTAGGATTGACAAAATCTACTGAATTCAGGTATTTGGAACTCTTTTACAGAAAGAAAGTATCGAAATGGAACAGAAAATCATTAAAAGAGGTTTTTACCTTTAGTATTATGAGCCTGAAAGAACGTTAACATTGCGAAAACTTTAACCTAGTATATACTTTTTATTTCTGCTTACTGATTTGGTTAAGGTTATGATATTGTGCATTTGTTCCAAAGCATATTGTTATGGTCTGAGAAAGGTGTTTAGAATTGTATTTACCTAGAAGGCTATGAACTTCTTCGCGATCCATGAAGACATTGAAACTTGCGGAAACCGTTTGAATTCCAAATATAGGAAGAAAGGTCAATAGCAGTAACAACATTTGTCTACACTGGCTTACACAAAACTCGTAAAGAATTATCAGTTCTTTTATCAAAGTGCAGTTGTTCTCTCTTATTTGTCATTTACTAAATGTTATTTTCCTTCCATCACATTTGTAATTATTATTAAACCATGTAAACTTCTTTTACCTATGGGGTACGTTTTAAAACTTATTGTATTCGTAAACTTGCAATTCTCAATTATCAGATCATGGCTCAGAACAACTCACACTGACTCAATCGAAACATAATGCACTTTCCCTACTAAATATCTGACAATTACTTTCATTACGTTGAAACAGTTTTTCAATTCTGAGTAGTCCAGAATGAATCCGATAGACGATTATTATTATGGGACCTTTCAACATAAGCAATCGGTTTTTTTACAAATTTTGTAAACTAATTTTTAGGAAGTCAACATTTAAATTGAATTTTTCAGCACAAGGTAACATAAAAATATACGGGTATATTGAATTTATGAATATTTCTGTGATAAAAAACAATTAAACTGCATTTTCCTTGATAAAGTAACGTGAAAAGTAAACTTTTAGCTGGTTTCGTTTAAAAAAAGACATTTTATAGATTCGTAATATCGTGACCAGCTATATGAAAATTTCATTTGGAACTGCTGTACAAAAATTTTGGTATCAACTGATTTGTAAATTGCACATAGATCTTCCAGATAATAATAGAATACAAAATATTCCAACGAACTGAAGCTATATATCAACTTGTACCATAAATATTTTTCCTTTGGCTCGAGGAATAACTTGTAGAAACCAGTCAGCTTACGGGTAACTCGCAGACTGAGAGCAAAGTTGGTGAATGTGGAAAGTTATATGGAAGGTAGTAACACCCCGAAAGAAAGTGAGAGAAAGCAACAAGAGCAAGACCACGCGGTTATGCACTGAATACTGCAAACTTGTATAACAGATCTAGGCAAAATGCACATGACCATTTTATTCATTTTCTTTCAAAAGGAATGATTATATACAACATAACTCGATCTCGACTAAGATAATTAAGACAGTACGTCTCAAAATATTTAAATTTTATTAGTACAATTTTTTGGACTGGAATGATATGGCCAATAAAGTAGGGGGGGGGTTAGCTTGTAGTTACATAGAAATCGAAGACCTCACAACAGGAAACCCTTTCGTCCTTTGGAGGACACAAGATTTTTTGAATTTACTAATTGTAATTATAAATCGTCAGATACCTTATGTCAATGGTAATGGTGTCTGTCTCTCCGTCTATTTTCTAGTCAGTCAACGCGATAACTTTTGGGCAGAGGCTAATAGGGATAGCGTAGTGGATGTTCAATTAGTGGAATGAGATGAGTTTGAAATTGTAATCAATGGCATAAAATTTAATTGCGTTTTTTAATAAAAGGATTTAGGAGGATTAAAAATTAATTATTATCTCAATATCTTTCTAAAAACTTCCAAAGTATCCGATCAAATTGCCAAAAATCCAATTTCAGGAAAAGGTTTAGAGTTGGCGAAGTCTGCGAACAATGAAATGATCTGTCCACTTCTGATGTTTTTAATTTTATATGAATTTGATTTTTATTATAATGCTATTTCATTCGATTTCAATTTTTTAATAAAGGTCCGTCCATTAGGGAAATAGGGAAATTCAAATTTTTGTATGAAAGCATATTTTATTTATCTGTCTCCCACTTTATGCGTTTTTAAATTTTAATGGCAACAACTTATCTCATTAATTAAATCTCATCCATAACATTTTATGCATATTTAAAACCTTTTGGATGATAATGGGGTTAAAACTGAATATAAATTTTATCAAAGTCAAAAAATATTTTAAATTATAAAATTAATTGAGTACATTCAAAATTTCAAATTGTCAAAACTATTAGATAATCAATGTCTATTTACATTTAATTTAAATTACCAACTCCACAATGTTTAAAATCTTTCACATCGAATACATCTTCAATTCATAACCATTTCGTACATTACATTTTATTTGGCTTGCTAATTAAAGGATTTTATGCATAGAAATAAGTAACAAATCAATAAATTTTGAAGTTTAAAAAATATTCGCATTTGGAATTTGTCGACCTAAACCTCTTTAATTTGCATTCTATTATAGCTTCTTGTTCGTATAGGAGCTGATACGATACGATAAATTCAAAATATGTCCATACTGGTCGCTTCACTTTTCTTTATTAGTAAGCCACAATAAAGCAATTATGTAAACAGATGTGAAAGAAGTAACATTGTATCAGAGAAGAGAGATCAGCCTTTATAGTAAAGGCTGATCTCTCTTCTCTGACATTTTATAAGTGTTTATAATAAAAACCCTCAAAAGGCTACGTTTCTAGTGAAAGTCTTCATCGAATATATGTAAGTAAAGGTAAAAATGAAGACCAGCTTCACAAAGTTCGTCGATTCAAAAGTTCCATACATGTTTTACAATTTTCTGGAGGATTATCTACAAAAATATTTAAGTCATGTGCAACTAAAACCAAGTTGCAAATTATAAATTGACTCTGAAAAAATTTCACTAGCCTTTACGTTGAGGTGCTAATTGTCAATTAGCCGAGTCAGACTTCATTCCTTTCCAAACTTGCAAAATGAGGCTTGCTAATTTTACCAATTTCCATAAAAGTCTCACCTAATCAGAATTGAAGAGTGTTTCCGCTTCAAAGCTCTTCAACTCTTGATATCAAAGCCATTTCTTTCCTCTACATTCAAAACTGTAAGACGAGGGGTTCTTTCCAAGTCAGAAATACAAGACCAACACAATTTGGCCAGTAAAGTAAGTCTAGTAAAGTATAACTGTTAAAATTAAAACAAAAAGTGATAGAACTTTTAGTGAACATAACTTACCGAAAAATCTCAAGTTTCTGAGGCACTCGGCCAACATTGGAAATGTTGCTTTGAGGGCTGAAGCAGGGCAAAGAAGTCGGCGAATTCAATTACCATCTCGTAATGGACCTGAAATTACACAAAATAGGAAACCATGCTCAATCAAAAGAGATCTTTCTCAATATCAAATTAAATTTTCAAAGTGAGCTCGGTTTTTGTTCACTTCATTTTGCTGGTTCAATTTGTCAAAGGTAATAATTGCTATTATTGTAATTCGGCAACGAGAAAGTTTACTTTCTATTGGATTTTGAGAAAATAGATACTTGAAGTACTCCATAATTCGGTATTAACAATCTTTCTGTAAATTAATATATTTTAAATATAAAGATCAAATAAAATTGAGACCTGACATGGATGGGTATAAAACCCAAAAACCAATTAACAACATTTTATTTTGCTTCCGGATGATTATGATTTGACTCAAATACATTTTTATGGAGAACCCTAGAAGCTGAGGTAATAAGTTGGCAATGCATAGTTTGTTAAAAAATCATAACAAAATTTTCATGGGTTTCTGACAGCTTTCGAAATTGTATTATATCAATTGACCTTATCAATTGGACACTGCAGAGCTACTTACAGTGCCCTCAAACAATTTCTCATCCACATACACTATGAATACTATGATTATCTTGCTACACAAAGTCATGCGGCTGCTTTGCAGTTTCTTTCATTTTTATTTTTTTATGCAGTATTTTTATCGTTGAGAGCGATTGTAGTTTGATTACTCATATTGCACTACTGCCTATATATAGATAGATTATGGACCGCAAAGATATATCATAGTCTTTAAAGGAAAAACTCTGATAAAAGAACCACTAACTAGAAGGAGAAAGTCCTTACTTCATAAATAGAGAACAAACAGGGAGCAGCAAAAACGAAAAACGTGATTTATATAAAACCAAGGCAATCTTCATGGTGAAATCGGTGAAGTTCAATTCAACTAACCTCAGAAGCTAACCCTCTTTTACTCTTTTATTAGCTGAAGCTGAAACCTCAAGGCTGGATTTAATTTGGATTGGATGTGAAGTCGAAAAACTTGCGGAAGTGACCCCGCACCAACCTCACAAGCCATACCTATTTATTAATTGAAACAATTAACAAATTGTATTTTTCTTATAGTAAAATTGAATCCCCCTGGATTAGAAGCCCCTGGTGTAAATAGAGCCCTATACTTTGGCCACTGCATTTTTTAAAAACCTCCCCCGGAATAGAACCGCATGAGCGAAATTCATTCAATAAAATATTGGGTGTTATTTCATGAAAACTGCTACAGAAACTACTGGACAGGAAACAAAAGAGTGCTTTAGTAATAAACTTACAAAAATATGATAACTTTTAACAAAATTTGAGTTTTGTATAGTAATTAAACAAAAAAAGTATAATTTGTTGAACGAAATCGTGGATTTTTTCAAAACCTCATTGGGGAGTTTAAATATAAATCCCCCCTCGAACTAACTCCCCACCCCGGATTACTACCCATTTGAGAAGGTTGAAAAATTACTTTTAGTTGGGTTGTCAACCTCGATTTACATTCGTGATAGATTTTTATATCACACATTTGAAAAATGAACCGTGTCCCATAAAATCGTTCAAGTAACTTACTGAAACCAATAATTAGCGTGTAGGTTCTTAAAACAATATAGCCACTTACAATATTCCACAATACCAACTTCTGCATTGCTTTTTTTTCTATCAATGTGATAGCTTATTATTTGAACTTTTCTTAATGCCATCAATGTTAAACCGATTATGCAACACACTGCGGTAGAGTAATTGAATCTGAAAACCATAAGGGCACAATATTCCACACTGTATATTAAATGTATTTCCCCCTTGCCAACAAAGTTGAAACTCAACACCTTTAACCTGAATTCTTTCTTAGCACAGCAGTTTAGATTTGCATGTTGATAATAATAAATCCACTGAAAAATCTGAAACTTATAAGAAGATTGCATATTAAAGGTACCAAGCCCATGCTACATACTTTATAAGAATAATATTTCAAACAAACATGCTAATTTACGTGCATAATTACAACTCATAAATGTACTCGAGGTGGTGTTTCCACCACCTAAGTTTACTTTTATCTCAAATCCTATCTAAGTAATTCTTTCATCTGTTTTTTTTTGCAAATTACTAACTACCTTAACATAGAATGTTTGGTGTACGATGTAGTTACAACTATTACCCGCACGGAAAGAGTCCATTCAATTTCGGAAGCTAGGAACTATGAAATGAAGGTCCAGTCCAACTATAGATTTTTGTACGAATTATCTTAGTAGGGTACTCTAACTACACGCCTTGCGTTTTAGCCTGAATCAAATATACTTACATAAAAATGTTGCACGCAGTATAAAAAATAATTTCTTAGAAAAAGGAAAAGGTTCAATTTTTTTAGAAAGATTTTTAGAAAGAAATTTTAGAAAGTGGCACCTCAAAGCATTGATTTATTTCTAAAGGTGTATCCTATAAGTTGTATTTATAAAGAAATCCCGTGAACAAGACGTCCCGTGTTATGTTTATTATAGGAAAAACGCAAAACAGAAAAAGTTTCCATAATCTAATTTCTGATAGCTTTCAAAAAAGCATATTTTAGTTATCCTTAAAGACAAAAATAATTTACTCCCATTTTCACGAAATAGAAAAATATCTTGAATTAACCTATGCACAGGTTGACCAAACGCAGACAACATCCCGTTTTCACCGGATATTTCCGTTTTTAAAAATAAATAAACCATATCAAAACGGACATAAAGAAGTAGCGAAAGCTCTTTGCTGACCTTACAGTTACTGTCAACCTCGCAAAACCATTTCAGTAATAACAAACCAGGGTTTCGGATGTGATAATCACAGTGGGATAAATGGGTGTGATAAACTGGTTTAAACCACTTGAGTGAAAC
>JAQFZZ010001072.1:0-12777 GCA_034696405.1 Isotoma caerulea
AATGGGTATGCCAAATTGCAAGTCTCTATGTCAAACAGTTGTTGAGTTATCGTTACGACAGACGGACGGACAGACGGACGGACGGACAGACGGACGGCAACCCCATTCGCAATAGTATCTTACGATACTAATAACGTTAAGATGAAATGCTGATTAATACGTTTAAATAATCAAATCAATGTTATATGAACTTTCTATTAGCCCTTCAATTGTTGTTTAAATCAAATTGCATGCAAATACAGATTTTTTCTTATGATCGGGTATATAGAGATTAACTTGAAAAGTTTGTTCTGCAAAACTTGAATTATAACTTCATTGTATTAGAAGTAGTGATTAGGGTTGTGCCAAATGTCAATTATCATGACAAATTGACACATTCGATATGTCATATTTGTCGGACATGTCTGACACATAAAATAGGCGACTAATATGTCAAATTGTCACATTCGACAAAATGCGACATGTCCAATTTTTCCAATATGTCTGACAGAAAAACATATGACAAATTTGACAAATATACAAATTATTTGACTTGAGCGGATCAATTTTTAAATTTTCCTATGGAGTACTGAAAATCTTGTCATTTTAATTATGTATAGGACTAAATATAATTAAATTGTGAAGACATATTCGACATTTTTTAATTTGTCCGTCATCAATGTCAGAAATATCGGAAATTTTTCAATTTGTCCGTCGTAAATGTCAGAAATGTCGGACATTTATAATTCTTGTCATAATACTCAAAAATGACAAATATGACATGTCTGCCACATAAATCAGTTACATGACATTGGCACAACCCTAGTAGTGATACAGCATCAGCGTATTGTGTGCATTATGGTTTGATAGTAAAGTGGAAAGCTATTCCACAAAGGAGTGAGGATAATATTTTGTCTGATGTTTGTATAAAGTTTTTTTTGACGTATAGTTCTTTCAATATATCAATAACCAAAGAGTTGGGATTTGGTTAAGGGAAACGTGAATTCATTTATTAAGTATCGTCAGATACATTATGTGAACGGTAGTGGTGTCTGTCTGTCTGTCAGTCCGTCCGTGAAGTCGATAACTTTCGAACGGTTTAAGCTATTGACTTGAAACTTGATATATAAGTTCTAGGGGGCATATACTCGGCCAAGTACATAAATGGGATCAATCGGACCACTTCCAAGGGGGATTTACCTGAAAAGCACCCCCCTGAAAATGGCAAAGTCCGAATGTTGAAGGAAGGGGAAAAATTTTTTTTTTCTTAAATTACTTCTCAAGTTGTCCCAAATAGTTTAAAGTTGCAAAAAAGGTCAAAAAAAGGTCAAAAAGGTAAAAAAAGGTCCAAAATATCAAAAATTGTCAAAAAAGGTCAAAATTGTCAACAAATTTAAATTAAGTTTTAAAGCTTTAAAATAAGTTTTTAAGTTTTAAATTTGAGCTTCTGACGATACTTGGTTATAGTTTTAGTTGTTAAGCTTATTTGATTACTCTGTTAAACATTTCAACTGTGGTTTTGTGGCCATTCCTTTCATTAAAAAACTAACAATTATAAATGCCTTTAAAAATTAATTCAACACGAATGACGATACTCAAAGTTTCCAAATGCCCATCATTTTTCATGTATTTCTTTTATGTGTCTATTTGTTACTGCTGAAACTTAAACTGTGTATTTCTGATAATTACACTATAAAGTCTTTTGTACAATCTGACCTACATTGCATTACAATGGATTCGTAAGCAGTTCTATCACTGCACGCAGATTTTTATGCGAATGTGCGTTAATATGATTAATTTTATTTGCAAATTGCAAAATTAATTTTTAAATTACGAATGTTGAAACCGTAGTTTGTAGAACGATGAGTAATAAGTGGTGAGGGTTATTTGAATTAAAAAAAAATTCGACACGCAATTAAGAATAAAAATATTTTTCTACCAGCAGTGAAGTCTTTTTAAAAATGAATTCAAGGTTGACGATTTATTTATCACCGGATATTTAGTTTGAGATTTAGCACGCAAATTCATTCTAAAAGAATTACGATTCCACACTCTTTTAAATATATTTGTGGCTATTTATTCTTGCCAATATATGAGCTAAGCTAGCATTTCTCAATAAAAATGGTTTTAAGCTTTCATTTGCAAATATAATACATAATATATTAAAATAGTTTAGAATGATTTATAATTTATGTGTTGGGATTATTCTTACATTTTAAAATATTTTTTTAACCAAATGTAATTTTATATTGCTTTCATTTAAGAAGTGAGAATAAGTGTGAATGGCCCCTGCATAATTTTGATAGTCATGAACATTCCACACGCTTTAATTCATTGACTGGCCAATTGAAATTTTAATTATTTATTTTATTTAGTATTAAGTTCAAATTCAGTCGAATGTCAACGATGAAGTTCAACGCGTGCAATTTATTCGTGGTTTTTATATTCTCCCTTATTTCTGTATTACAAGAGGTGAAAGGTCAAGCGGTTGAGTTACCTCCGATTGATGGGAATGAAGAAGAGGTTGATCCTCCCACTCAGCCTCCTCCTCCCCCGGCTACGAATGCTCCAGGATCCAAGAACCTTGAACTTGAATATAAACTGGGGCAGGCGGAAGCTAAAATCGGTTTGTTAAAATTATTCCTGCATTTTTTATGCATCGTAAGGTATTTTATATGAGTACAAATAATGTCAGTCCGTCAATTTGTCTGCCTGGTCAATTAATTTCGAAACGTTTGTAGTTTTATCTATTTTATTGTTCATACAACGCCAATTCAAAAAACCGCGAATATTAGAAACACGTTTAAAAAAAATTGCAAACATATTTTTAAAAATTTCCGAATCGCATATGAAATTCGCAACATATACATTTTTTATATTTTAAAAATGTCAAATGGTGAATAGCATTTTTCGCCAAAACATCAAATAACATGAATATTTTGTGCTGTTTGCTGTTTTTGCTATAACTGCTTGCTTGCTTTCTGTGCTTTTTTAAATTCCCGCCTAAGTGTTTTGCATTCTCATCAATGCTTTGCTTGCTATTTAAACAAAAAATGCATTTGCGGGAAATATGAAATAGCTAAATCAGCAATTCAAGCGAAAAATTCAATATTTCTGATAAGCACTTAGAACGCTTTCAAGCTAATTAAGCAATCAAGCAAGCAAATGAGCATAAAGCAGCGGGAGAACACTTGTGAAAGGGTTAATGTGACGAAAAATTTTAAAATGCGTAATTAGTAATTATGATGATCTGTTTGTAATTGTAGGAGAGCTTCAAGCAAGACTGGATTTAATGAATAGTACGCTGCTGCAGCGTATACGAAATTTGGAAACGGAATACTACAATGTTCTATCTGATAAAGTGGAAAAGTTGGATGTTTCATTAAATGAGAAGATAACAAACCTTGATGGAAGAGTGACGGCGGAAGTGAATAATTTGAACTTGATAATTGACTCTCAAGTGGTCGAGGTGAATCGAAGGACGGACACGGAAATTGGATTTCTCAAGGGCAATTTGGAAGGTCAGTTGGCAGGTGTGCAGACAGAGCTGGAAGGGAAAATTAACGCTTCAGCAACGGATTGTTATAACACTTTGGCGAATTTGGAAGGAGGGAAAATTCAAATGTTAATTAATTACAATGATTTGTGGAGGAAAAACTTTCGAGTTATTAATGGGACTCTTACCAGGATTAGGAGGAAATTAAATAATGTGGGATAAGATGTTAAGCTTAAAGGGGTTAATATTTTACAAAAAAATTATAGTTTTAACGGAATAAATCTTATAATTAAAGAGAAAATAATTATTTTGTTTTCATTTGATATTTTGATGCTTGGTTAATGATACTTTGGAAAAACCGTTATTGATACACGAAAGTGGTTACGCAGTAAAGAAAATAAAGAAGATGTTGTATTAAAGAATTTATGCTGGTTACGCGACAAATATGCCTTACGAAAAATATGTGAACGACAAGCATAAATTGCTGGTGGGTTAGGTCCATTTTTAAATTACAAAAATTACTAAAACGTTTCTTGTGAAAATTTTTTGAAATTAGAACGTTATGAAATTATTTTTACTTTTAAATTTTTTATAATCATTTTTGTCGTGGCATATTTGGTGTTGAGTCTTTTTGCTAATTCATTTAGTAGTTTATTTCAATACAACATAAAGTATTAGTATAAGGTAAAACGGGTTGAGAGGAATTCATATTTGATAATTTATTAACTTGCCAAGTGAACACTTTCACCTTCTTCAGGGCACACTCAATTATTTAGAAATGAAATATGAATCAAATATGAATTCCTCTCAACCCGTTTTACCCTATACTAATCATTTAATAAGAGGATGGAAGAATTAAAAAAAAATAACAAAGTATTCTTAGAAAATTCCTTAGTTTTAAAGAACAAATGCAAAATAAAAGAGATTGACAAGTTGATCTAATAAGCGGGCTTGGCAAAACTTCGCGATGTCTATTTTTGGGAATTTCGCAAAACTTGGGTTTTTAAACACAAAACCATATCAATGTTTTCGTTATAAGGATGTCATATGAGACATTTCCAGTTAAAAAAAAAACGTTTTTGAATAATAACGTTTAAAGTTTGGGTTAGGTTAAGCGATAGAAAGGCCAATGTAAAAACCAACCCAGCCCAAATCAACCCAAACACAAAAAAAAGTAAAATTATAACAAAGTCAGTTTTAATTATAAAAATACGAAAATAACCTTCGTACTATATGACCTTGAAATGAGAGCGATGTGTTTATCCTTCTGTTTTGGATTTTTGTATATTTTTTTTCGTGCATGTTGAGATTGATATTGTTGTAAGAAAGCTCGTTTAACTACACTAGGAAATACGACTGAGGTGTTATTTGAGTGCGTGACTCAAGAGAGTTTCAATAATTCTTTAAAAGTATAATTCTTTAATAAAGTTCCAATATCATGTTAAATCTACACAATTAAAATAGGTCAATGTTTTTTATTCTTTGTGAGATTTCATAGAAATATTCATTTTGCAGTTTTAGACATAAATTGAGAGTGGATTTCTACATTCGTGTTTTATTGCTATTTTGCCATCAATAAATCTACCAATATTTGTAAGATTTGGTAGGACTATTTCAACCAGGAAAATAATTCATAACAATTGATTAAAATGTTGGAATTACTTAAGAATAAATGTTTTGCAATCCTAATAATTTTTATAATTCAGTCAGTGAGTTTATTTGAGTTTGTCAAAGGTCAAAATGGACAGAATGATATCACATTGGAGGTTCTCGAGTCTTTATCAGCCAAAGTTGTCAATAACTCTAGAACCATTGGTAAGAACCGGGTTTAATAACAAATTTAAAATATTAATGTTTAATTAATGTAGTTAAAGTACGTAGATTAAAATTTAAATATAATTTTTTGTTCAGGTGAGATTCGTGGGGAAATGCGTCGATTAGGGTTTGAATTGGAAGAATTACGAGGCTTAGCAAATTCGGTGGGTCAACTCGGAGGTGAACTGCAGGTCGTGGCGAATGACCTAGACTTTACAAGGGCCGCTGTGACTGAACTCAAGGAGAAAACTGTGGCCAGACTGGAGAGGGAAGGAATCATGTGGAAAAATAACTTCCGAGTTGTGAACAACACTTTCTGGAGACTCAGGAGGAAATTGGGCATTCAACAACCCATTTTTAGTGTCGTGGGATAGTTCGGCAATTTATGGGCCATTCACATAACAATCAGTGTTTGCCAAAACAGCAATAAGCACGGATAATCTGTGTAGTTTGCTTTTGTTTTTTTTAAATTCCCGCCAATGCTTTATTTGCTATTTAAGCAAAAAAACATTGGTGGGAATGTTCAAAAGTTAAAACAGCAACTCGAGCGAAAAATTCAAAATTTCTGTTAAGCGCTTAGAGCGCTTTAAAACTGATTAAGCAAGTCAGCTGGAAACTGAATATAAAGCAATGGGCGAACACTGCTAACAATAAGATTGGTTTACTCTTTTTCAAAAGATTTTTTGAATTTTCATGACTTCAAGTAATTACTGTATTTGTTCGAATGTTTTTATTCATGTTATGTTTTTTGTTGTTGTTTGAATGCTTATGATAATAAATAGTTGTTTTGTGTTGTAAAATAATAAAAGGATGTAGACGGCAACTCCCTATCAGACATGTGCGTTGGTCGAGCTCCGCTCCGCTCCACCCGCTTTGGCAGTTTTCTTTCTGCCTCCCACCCGCTTCCACCCGCATTTTAATTTTAATCCGCTTTCCGCCCGCTTCCGCCCGCATTTTTATTTTTGTACCAACTCCCACCCGCTTCCGCCCGCCGGGGCGGGCGGAGTCAGCGGGATCTTCCCCGATTCCTCTATATTGCGCATTTATTCATAATTATTCTAAATTACAGGCACATTATGATTCAAAATGAAACTAAACAAAAAAAATCAGATTAAAAAATAGACGAAAGTGGACTAGACAGACAAAACAGACGATATTTTTATAAATATATAAAAAAACAAATTTAATACATTTGTGTATTTTACATTTAAAAAAAATTTAACAATTGTAAAATGTATTTCGTATAAATACGTGAGAATTGGTTGCAAAGTATAAAATTAAGTGCTAGGTTTCACTTCTCTTTTTTAAGTTTTGTTACGCTTTAGTGAATTCTTTGCATTAGATGTAATTTGTATTTTAAAATGAATTTAAATACAATTTTACATTTCCAAATTAATTTAAATACAATTTTACAATTCCAAATGAATTTAAGTACAATGTTACATTTTAAAATTAATTTAAATACAATTTTGAATTTCAACCGTATTTAAATACAATCTGTATTTAAATTGATTTTATTTATTTAAATATATTTAAAAATTTAAATACATTTTTTGTCTTTTCAAATGTATTTTAATGCAATTTTGTTTTTCCGAATGTATTTAAACACATATTTAGTACTTTAATTAAATACATGTATTTTCAAATGAAATACAGAAGGGCAGAAGGGTTTCGAATTTCGAAATTTTATATGAAACTTATTTTCTGTAACTTAATTTTAAATTAGTTTCGGCTTTTGAAGTGAAATATTCATATAAAAATGAAACTCTGATTCTCAACGATATTTAATGTTTGTCATAGTTCTCTCACAAAGACAATTAGAATGATTTAATAAAAAAGTAAAGAAAATTCCGCCGATTTCCGCTTTTCCCCCCGCTCAGTTTTATGTTCCTCCCGCTTCCGCCCGCTTCACTATAAAAAATTGCTGTTCCGCCCGCTCCACCCACCTAGTTAAATAAGAAAGCTGTCTCCGCCCGCTTCCACCCGCATTTTTTCCGCTGAGCGGAAGCGGGGACCCGCAGCGGAGCCCGCGCGGGCGGGCGCACATGTCTGCTCCCTATTCGGGTTTCAATGTATAGTTCAAATTAAGCAATTATTTAATTAAAAGCCATGCATGTTAGAAACTAAATGTATAAATTCATTTGTCGTTTTTAAAACCTGACACGATAAGTAATTTAAAAACTTTTGTAAATTGTTTGAGTATAAGCCAAGTTCTGTGCATAAATTCATGCTCCTCGTAATTCTCTTGTAGAACTGTAGCATGATTATACTTGAGTGATTTAGAAAAATTAATTATCTATATTAAAATAAAAATTCTGGTGGTTTTCGAGTATGATACAATTTAATCCACAAAAAACTGCTGAATAAATTAGCAAAATGTGTACAAAATTTGTTGCGGGCCCACATTTAGTTTAGAATTAGGGTAGTAGACGATGGCTTTCAGATGTAATTACAAAAACAAAATTTGCATAGGTCATTTATTAAGCATTTCATGCCGCTATGTTTAATTTAATTACAAAAATCACGAAATAAGCTTTTCATTTGAATTTAAGAACAAATTGCTTTAAATTTCTTTTCAATAGGTTTTCTGATCTATAATAAATATTAACTCTGGCAGGTTTTTATTAATAAAAAACATTACCGCCAACTAGAATGTATTTTCTGAAATTGGCAGTTTTGTGGTGCTTTTGCACTCTGTCAAAGTGTGAAAATCAAAAGCTGACTATTGGAAAGCGAGTTGATGTGACGCTGGAAATACTGCAACAACTTCTGGACAAGATTGACAGAGTGAATCACACCAACTGTAAATTCATATTTTTAACTATTTTTTAGTCGATTTTTAAATTTCCTGGTATTCAAAGTCCAATGTTTTGATCTCATTACTTAACAGGTCTTATAATAACTAAATTGTATGTGTACATTGCAGTTAAATATACCAAGGACGTTGAGGCTTTGTCCAAGAGGTTGGACGCTCACGTGGCAAAGGAACAATTCGAAGTGGATGTGATTCTCTTAGAAATGAAAAGAATATCTGAGGAAATAGATAAAATGTCTTCGAGAATTAAAACAAATGAGGTGGACGTAGCGGGGATGGTGGGAATTTTGAAAGTGGTTAAAGGAGAGGTTGCAAACTCAACAAAGAAAATTGGTAAACTTCAAAAAGTCAATGAAATTTGGAAGGGTAATTTCAAAGTTGTGGATCGCACTTTCAATGAGTTGAAATCCAAATTAAAAATTGTAATAATGCCTGTTCGCTTCCCCGTTTAACTGATTTGATTTAACATTTTGTTGATAAATAGTATATGTGGAAATTAATTTTTAACTTTATGGGTTTATTATGAAATTAAAATTACTTGAGTTCTTCATTTAATGGTAATCAATCAAAAATGAAAATGATTAAATTTGACATGCAAATATAAATATTATTAGTTAAAACTTGATAAATGGTTATTAACGTAAATCTCAGCATTTCGGTTTTCATATTGTGCACCTTTGACTTTTATAGTAATGATGGCATTCTTATTAAGAAGCGGAGCTTCTTTATGGATTTCACTGCGTCCATCTGTTTGTCTGTCTGTCTCCAACTTTATTCAAAAATGGTTTGACCTACCAAAATGAAACTGGGTACGCTATTAGAATCGAACAGTAGTAATAGTTTAGAAGTAAGTGATGACGAAGTTAGGTCTGCTATTTATAAACTTAACTCATCCAAAAACAATTTAATTGGTGCTTTGCCTACATATTTAATTAAAGCTAGTGCAGATGTAATGACAAAATAAATATGGACATTATTTATATGGACAACTGTTATTGTGGATATACAAGTTATGGACTGTAATAAAATGTTCAGTCAATACCATATTGTAGATATTTTACTTTTTACAACACTTTTAAAAAATCATATAAATACAAAGCTATTTTTTGATCGCTTAACTTGAACTGAACGTGCTGAAGCATCATTCTATTGTTTGTTACCACTACCACGACTGGTGCGAGCTGGAGCAGTACTGAAGTTTTCATCATATTCACTGTGATTTGATGATACCATTTGTTCACTCTGTTGATTGATTACCGGTCTAAGAATGACTTAGGTGCTTTTTTTGTCGTCGGTATTAGTTTCAATCAACTTCATCTGGTGTGTTTGGTCATATTGTGACCTACACCTCGGATAAAATCCCTCAATTCCATTTCGTTGTAATGTTACATGAGAAAGGTTGATACATGAAAATCCGTAGAGTTGTTTCATGAATATGCAAAAAAACAGAATCTGTCTCTTAACCATGTTTCATTGATGCTGAAAATTTGCGAAAGAGGGATTGTGTGCAATGGATATGACACCCTTGGGGTTTTGCTGTAGTAAATACGTCAGTAACAGCCCGAATTTCTGCTTTTTGAAAGTCCATCAGCTGTACATACATATTAGGTACAACATCAAAAGCACCATCCATGAATGACCCATATTACGAGAGCCACAGCGCTTAACAGCTTCAGCTTCCAGCAAACTTCGGAAGCATACTTCCGACAGCTGCTCATCTGTGAGACATGGGTCTAGGTTTTGTTGAAGCTTAAAATTCTGAGGCTTTAAAATCTCAAGTTTTTGGGAAGCTAAAGCGCAGTCTCTATTGTATTTGGAAGTATAAAACTCAATACACCGGATTACACTGAAAACGATTTTGCAAAATCTGAGAAGGATATTCGATTTTTATAATTTAATTAGAATTCATACATATTAATGATTGACAACGAAATTATTTACAGGATAAATTGATAAAAATTATAAATAGTTGGGGAAAGTGTTTTGCAAGTGCTGACACACATTCTACCATTCTATCAATCAAATAGAAAAATCTTCCATTTAATTTTTGTATGTTAGTGTGCCAACGTTTATTCATACAATCTGTTATAAATTGTTTGATTATTGGCAATGTCAAAAGATTAGATAAAATTGAGAGAAATTTAGTTGTGAATGTTTTATTTTCAGTGGTATTTTAACCATACTCCAATGTTGCGTTGTTAATTGCTATACTAACTAACGCAGATATTTAATTCCATAGTGTATTATGGTCATTATACGTAGGTATTCCATAGTATCCAGCGTCCAGATTTCACTACAAACTATGAAGCATCCACATTCAGTAATTAACATAAGTGTGGTTTAAACAATTATGAAATTATTATACTAGGTAAAATATGTATTGCTTCGTGAGAAACGTATGTGTATCAATTAATTAAAGTGATATGAGATAAGATAACATAAACCCAGTTTCCAATCCAGGTTTTTGATGATTTATTTTAGCAAACTTTCATCCCTATCATGATAAACCTGTTCCATCCATCCATCCTTTATATTTACAAATTTTGCCCAGGCAGTACTTTAAATTAAATTATAAACCGAATTTTTTTCAAAGCGTAGCCTTCTCTATACAATACTGTTAAAGTTTTGAAGATGAATTCCTGTGTAAAAAACTTAACTTGGTTTTTTTACTTCTTGACATCATTTTACTTAAGCAATTCTCTATCTTTCCGAGTGGAACAATCGGACACACTTCTACCTGCCAACATTCTTTATTCTACCGCCGTATATGATGAACAAGATTCCATCTACATCCTTTGAGGAACGAATATTGACCATCCCAGTGATTGGATACCCGCTCCGGTATTTAAATATTCCATTTCGGCAGACACTGTGGACGTGGTGGGAGATTTCGGTGATATGGTAAGAGGAAGTGGAGTTTGGACGGGGGAAAATGAAATCTACTACATGGGCCATGACAAGTATAGCGCCATATGGAAGATCGATCCAACCAAACTAAATAATCACTACAGCGTGCACAACTTCACAAATGAAATTTACGAAAACACCGTTGTGTGGGATAAAGGGGAATATATTTACAGTTTCGGCGGGTTATTTCAAAACCCACCTGCAAGCACCTTAAAGTATTCCAGGGTAACAAATAGCGTTACCGAGTTTCAAAATTTGCCTACAGAAAGAAGATTTTCAAGTGCTGTTTGGGACGATGTGCAAAATAAAGCATACATATCTGGTGGGATTTCTCAAGATCAATATATCGATGAGATTCTTGAGTTTGATCCAATTACGAACAATGCCCTTAAGTTAAATATTTCTTTAACCGGTACGATTTATGCTTCATGTGCAGTGTGGACAGGAACGCACGTTTATATCCTGGGAAAAGACACTGCAACGCGTACACCAAATGTAAATCGTTTTACACCTGGTACGCGAACAATTGAGATAATTGATTTGGAACCTGAAATAACCCTTGTGTACCATTCGTGTGTCTGGATTGCTAAGATGAATAGAATTTACATTTTTGGAGGATATGAAGATTTTACCAATAGGATTTCCTATATTGATTTGAATGAAACTTCTATGATTGTTTAATCTTGAAATAAAGTAATTTGTTTCTAGTTTGTTAGTAATTTCGGTAATTATTTAAAAGATAGAAAAGTATGTAAACCATACAGGCCGGAAAGTAGTAAAAGTCCGGCCTGGAATGAAAACCGCTGGGACGGCTTTTTTATTTTTTATGGAGTCTTAGTTTTATTATACCAAGACCAACGATCGATTCAATAATTTTTACCGTTTTTGAACTCAATAATTGATGAAAACTGAAGGTTTTGATGAGAGTAAAATAATTTTTTAAAACTATCACCTGACCTGGGGTATAAAGTTTTTTAGTTAAACTTCACTTTTTCAGAATGAAATTGTCTTTCAAAATATGGATTTATAATCACCTTCCGCCCACCGCCGGTGCAGAAAGAATCATTTCTCATTGGGTAATTTTTGACAAATGACAAAGGCTAAAAACTTCCAAAAATTGCCTTTTAGCAATTTTAATCGTGTGTATTAATATTATTTTAATTTAGAAGCATACAAGCAAGACAACGATATCAAAACCCAAAAATTGAAAAAATATGAAAGTACACGCAATTGATTTATTTCGAATTCTTAAACATCATCGAATACATTTGCATTATTTTAAAAGCTATCTTAAACTGTAAAATTCGTTTTTAAATAGAGAGGTTTAATCACGATTAAATTATTCGATTAATTTGCCGAAGTGAAAAATTTGATCAAAAGTCTTTAAATAGGAGCAAATCAAAAAAATTCTGGCTAGGAAAGTTAGTGAAATCGCTTTTTGAAAACTGCATTTGCAACTAATTGCAGAAAAGGTGCTCTACTAGTGGCATGTTTCATTCATTCATGACACAAATAATACTTCTTTGCCAATTTTATGATCATAAAGTACCGGAGAGCCGGATTTACGAATAGCAATTTTTTATATTGGCTTCTTCTACATCAAAACACCAAATACGAAAGAATGCATAAAAGTAATTATTAAGTAGCGACAGCTACTTTATGAGAATGGTCTATCTGTCTGTCTGTCCGTCTGTCTGTCTGTCTGTCCGTCTGTCACCCAATTTATCTCAGGAATGGATTGACCTTTTGACATGCGGTTTTTTGC
>JAQFZZ010001073.1:0-12771 GCA_034696405.1 Isotoma caerulea
GTTGACTCAGGATTTTCTGTCGTTGACTCAGGATTTTCTGTCGTTGACTCAGGATTTTCTGTCGTTGACTCAGGATTTTCTGTCGTTGACTCAGGATTCTCTGTCGTTGACTCAGAAGTTTCCGTAGTTGATTCAGAAGTTTCCATGTTTGATTCAGAAGTTTCTGTAGTCGAATCTGAATTTTCTGACTCAAAATTGTCTGTGCTGCTTGAACTTGTAAATACTCCATAAATATCTTCAGGGCCTAAAAATCCAAATTAATTTTGCTACACTCTGATAAAATACATATTTTAAGCTAAAAGAAAAATAAACCAAACCATTACACTGATATTTGTTTTTAATCATTTGTATATCCGTTTCAGACAACCTTTCGGCACGACCTAATTTACTTGGGTCTCCAGCAGCTCCTGAATTTTCCTGATAGTAAAAATGAAATAAATACCTTTGTAAAAATCTATTTACATTAACAACTTCCGCTTACCTTACTTACTTCAGGTACTATTACATATACCACCTGATTGTTTACGCCACCCGAAAAAGCCCCAGGTGGGTACTGCACAATGCTTTTATAGTCAGAACCCATCCCAAAATATTCATTGTCGTATCCCGAACTTCCGCTTACCTTAGGTACTATTACATATTTTTCCGGATCGTTAACGTCAACTGAAAAAGCCCACGGTGGGTACTGCATAATGCTTTCGTAGTCATAACCCACCCCATAATAATCAGTTTCGTATCCCAATTCTTCATCCTTGATAAAGTTGTAAGTGTGATCTTAAAAATAAAAAAAGTCCTCTGACTTTCTTCTTTTAAATTTTACTTTGAATTTTGGCAAGAGGATCGATTACTTTTTAAAAACTTACTGTAAGGACTTTGTTTAATATTTTCAAATTTAATTGTTACATATTCATCTCTATCATTTCTTGTATGTTCATGGAGGAAACCAAGAGCATGAAGAGTCTCATGAGTTATGGCTGACCTCCTACAGCCTGGATTCAAGTTGATATTCTATTGAAGAAAAAACTTTTTGGTCATTGCTAATCGATTTGAGCAAGTCTGCTTTCTAGAAGCTTTGCAGATTTTACCTGATCTGGAACATCTTGCCAACCGACATAAGAGGAGCAATCGGCTTCGTATGGATTAATCCAATACTTGACCCAATACGTATCATTAAATGATTTTGGTCTGAATCTTATACACGTAGGAATACTAATGTCTTCCTGTGATCCAATTATGTTTGCGAAAAGGTTTTCGTGATTTACTGTACAATTATAAGGTAGTATATAGTATTTCATGGATTGCGTTTTGAAATAAAATATGCACTGCATTGGCTATGAAATGACATGGCTTGTTGATTGATTATTATATGTGTACTTACGAATGGATTCATCAATGACGTAAGGAATGATACCGTCGGGCCAATTACGACCTATGACTCCAGCTTTACCTGATCCTTTGGGAAGAATCATGTCATCGCTACGGATATATCCTCCATCATCGTCTTTCAGGGTATCCGGGTCCAAAGGATTAACTTTTCAATTATAATTTTTAATGAACGAATGTTTTACGAAAACTCAAACTTTTATTTTCATGATCCGTTTAAGAGAAATAATTAAACAAGTTCTCATTTTATTTTGTTTTATTAAATTCATGCGTTTACTTACTATAAGGAAACCCAAGAGTGTGTATGATACAATTAATTACAAGAATACCTCCAGTAGCTGAGTATAATCTTGATGTCACCATGATTCTAAATTTACACTGCCTGAAGAATCAATAGTTTTTCTACATAATTGCAGCCTGTATATTTTTTAATGAATAAAGCCATTTCTCCTACAACTTTAAAAATTCGGTTTCCATTGTTGTGTGCTATCTTATTTAAATGCATCTGTAAATAGTAAATCGTACATTTAGTGCAAATAAGAACTGTATATGTTCGATTGTTTTCAGAATCAGTCCAATTATCTTAAATCAAGTCATGTACGTTCCAAATCCATAAATAAACTGTGATTTTGCAGTAAACAATAGAGAAAAAATTGAGTAAGCGTAGCAATGTTTTTTTCATTTTGACTACGCTGAAAATGAGATTCGAAGGAAATTATCAAATATAAACGCTAGATGAATACTGAAAATTTGTAGAACAATTCTATTAAATTAATAATTTTGTAAACGAGAAACTATTATTGTATGTCAATAATTTATGTCAATAATAATGAGATGTCAAGAGAAGAAACAGCAAGTTAAATACTTTAATTTATTCTGTATTATTCACTTTTGTTGTCTTTCATGGATGCGTTTATACTTTCCATCATCCTTAAGAATTAAAATTAACATAACCTAAAAATTTACTCGATTATTCCTCTTACACTTTTTATTCTATGTCACTAACCTACATTTAAAGTTTAAAGTACACAACAAGTTTTAATAATAATTGAAACAGTTTAATAAACTTTTTAATAAATGTAATAATTATTGTTAAAGATTCACAATGGACTAAGGATAGCGTAAAACGGGAAGAAGATAAATGTAAAAATTATTTTAAAACAACCATTTCAATACTTTTGCTATATAATTACATCAATATCCGTCAATAACACTATGCATTTAATATGCAATAACTTTTTTCGGCAAATGATCTGTCTCAAGATTGAATAATACTTAAGATCTAATACCCATCAATCAGTTATTGTTTAAAATTGAAAAAAGACGTTTACGGTAAATTGCGAAACTAAAGATGCTTTGCTACAATATATCTCAATATAGATTTAAACTCTTTACTTCAGGTTAATAAGTGTATTATGCTATAGGGCCTTTGAGCTGTGGTATCAATCAAATAGTAGAATGCAACAAACTAGGATTTTGATTTATTTAAAATTAAATAGTGATTTTAAAGTAAATTAATTACTTTATGTTTATCTATTCGTAATAATGGTTAATAACTTAATGAACAAAAGGTGAAAGCAGTATTCAATTTATTACTATTTTATGTATTTTATCTACAAATTCTCTACCGTTGCTTTTAATTATTTGGGCCCTTTAATACCTTCATACAACTCTAATCCCATTCCCATATCCCATGTCATCATATTTTGTAGGTGTTTTTACAAGGTAACACTATAGGTACTTATTGATTTTTCTTTGCCATTCTATCTTAAAGTAATTTTGCATTTACAGCGTTTTATTACTGGCTTTTGAAAAAATGAATTTTCAAATGATTCATTTCAAATTGCCTATATTATTATTGGGGTTTAGCACCTCGTCAGATTGTTCAATGATATTTGTTACTTTAGTCTAGTACCATCAATTTTCAATTTACTTCTATCACCTTATTTTACATTGTTTATGGATTTCAAAGCTTGTACAAGTTTATAGTGTTAATGTCTATACTTAATTTAAAGTGATAATTATTATGTCAAATTTGAAAAATGTTTTTAAAATTTCTATTCACTAACCAATAACCAATAAAAGTTTCTTCAGATATTTTTATTCAATTTAGATAAGCAATATCACTTTACCTCCGATTTTACCGATATGATCTTAACTTTTAAAAGATATTTATGAAGTTTTATATTGCATAATTGGGATTTGGTCTTGCATATAATTTATTATTTTTAAAATTTTAAATTGAATATTATTTGGAGAAAAAGGTGCATTTTAACTACCCATGTTATTTAAATGGATCACCACAATAAGGTTAACAAAATCAAGAAGAAAAGGCCTATTCACTAAAACTATCTTATATAATGAAATGTTTAATAATTTTAAGACGAGTAAGACTTCGATGTGAAACTTACATAGGTAAGGTCAACTAGGTGTGCCATTGCCGACTCTACTACGGATACCATTAGATCAGATGCTATGTAAATTTAATGTTTAAAATTTAAATAGGGCTATATTATTGAATTTGTAAGATTGAATAATACTAAAACGTTTCTACTAATGAATTTTTTCGTATTATTACTGCTGCCTTGTCTCTGGTTATTTCTGATAACTATTTAACCATAGGGTTAATTAATAATGTAGGTAATTAGTAAAAGTAAAGGACCACTAAAAGGATTTGTTTGTAAATAGGTCCCACTTCAAAAGGCTTAATGTACTGTGCTTTTCTGAACCATTTTAAAAGTTGAGCTTACAACTGAAGGATTTAAGAATTAAAATTCCAAATTCAAATGAAATTCTTACTTTATAAACATACCCAATGCTTTATAATTATCTTTTTAAAAGGTGAAAGAAACATTAGTAATAAAAAAATACAATTTGGGGAAATATTTGCAGGATAATAAAACAAATTCTGACTTTTTGAAATTTATAATTTGACGTGGGTTGAAATTCAAAATATAATATTTCATCTACTTCGCATCGCATCGTATCATTATCTATCCTATAACGCAAGTAGCAAAACCTATTTAATTTAACCTATAGACTAACAATATATTATGTCAAGATTATTTGTTACCAATTTAGGATGATTTATAGCATTGTATTTTAGCATTATACATACGTCATACGTACCGGTTATATTCATATAGCATCGTATTGTATCACATTTCCAATTTTTCAACTGTAAGTAAAATCCGCATCATCTTTCTAAATTCGATTACTGCAGCTAAGCCTTGTTTGTGCTTTCACCAGCAGCTTTTGCTAGCTTGCATTAATAATAATAACAATAGACAAGGCAGTCGTTTACTCTACACAGACAGGAAACTGATACCGGTAATACAATAACAAGGGTTGAGATCACTATTATTATGGTTCAATAGTTATCTGACGGAATGAGTTAGTAATTATAAAACTGTATACATTTCTGTGTAATAATGGTATTCAGGTAATGAAGTGCTTAAACGTAAACGTCGTTTTTTACATAATAAAATTGCTGCTACAGCTCCTACATTAAAACAGGTAGTTATTAGCGAAGTTGCTTAAAATTAATTGAATTGTTTCATTCAACGATGGTAGGATTTTCTACGAACGCTTTATGTTTAACAAAGAAAAACACAAGAAATACGGCATATGCAGAAGGAAACACGACCCGAGATACAACATCTATAGTCTTCGCCACCCGAATAGGATTCTCGATAATTCTTCTTCTCACCTGAAATAATTTTTTAATTTATAATATTAATTATTCATGCATAGTAGTAACACTAGAATAAGCAATATCAGAATGAAATTTATTGTCATAACTTGAAATAACAATTAATATACGCAACTGTTTTTTTGTAATGGGGATGTAGATAAGTGCAATCTGACCAAGTCACTTTAGCAATTTGCATAATATAAACATAGGTAACTTGTATTTAAAGACTAAGATTTTAGGTATTTTGCAGAAGTTTTATAAACTGTCAATTTGTATTATTTAAATTTTAAAGCAGATCGACCGAATGTATTTCATCGTATTTTATACATTTACAGAAAAAAGTTTTAAATTTGTACTTGGTCAGAGCAACTTCTTCATTCTTCATAGAAGGAAGATAATGTTTTTGTTTTGTTAAAGATATTATGAAATTTTAAAATTTCACTCTGGAGTAAAATAGTTACAAATAATATTTTGAAATGTGAGAGTTAGAAAGTAAAATATGGTGTTAGGAAGTAATAATATCATTTGTGATATTATTTCATAATATTATGCGTTGTGTTATTCTGACAAGTAGTTAAAACAACTTGCCGTAGTGTTAGGTGTTTGTTATAATGTTATTAGAAGGTGAACGTGTAATGAATTGGAGAAAGTAGGTAATATAGGGTGGTAGTTATAAAATGGTGATGCTTATTTTAATTTTATTATTATTATAATTACACGAGGAGGAGCACAGCCATTATTAGCAGGATGAGTGCAAGGGGTTGTAGTGCTACAGGTTGTGCAGGTGACAATCTCAGTTGGTCGATTGCTACCCGGAAGTGACGACGTTGCGTTTTCCTCTATTTTATTTAACTGAAATATAACATTGCAATAAGAATAATTGTAAAAATCATGAACGCGTGTGATAAATTAATTTTTAAATTAAAACTTGCAGTGTGGGAGTTAATTCAATTAACTTTAGTAAAAATCAGCTTTGTATTAGATATGCAAATTAGACCGATTCTGAAAAATTCTTCAGTAAAAATGCTTTTAACTTTAAACAATTAAAATTGTTTATCGTAATGTTTTCAATACCTCAAAAGGGGCTACTTCGTAGTTAAAAACTACTGAATAATTAAAATGATTCCTCCATAAAAACTGACCTGAATTGTAGGTTGAGCCCCACCAAGTTCCGCCGGCCGTCTTGGCCTCTTCCTTCCAATGTAATTAACAAAAACAAATTCTAAAAGAGAAGCGTAAATAAAAAACATGGAAAATCCATCCCAGATATTCATTGCAGTCAAGTTAGACACCACTGGCAATGTAGAACGAAATCCGTTGCTAAAAAAAATCCCATAAGACAGATTAAAAGATTAGCTCTCTGCTCTAAAACTTCCCTACAAGTTGTTCTATTTGCTGAATGACAATTACCATTACCACTGTAATTACTTTAATAGCTATAAAAAAGGCGTTAATGGTAAATGATAATCCTCTGCAGCATTACAATCTCTTTCTCTCTCACCTAGTAGTAAAAAAGTTGAGCATTGTAGTGACCCCAAGCATGACCCTTGCAGGGACGGCATTCCACTCAAGCCAGAAAGTGATGAAAGAAGAGGTGACTAGAATAATATCAGGGATGAATACCGTGGTGAAATAAAAGGCTCGATCACGATTGAAGATCAACTTCACTTTCAAGCAGCTGTAATTTCCTGTTACGATTGATAAAAAAACATATATAAGAGAAACTATCGAGATATTTTTTATTCTTCTTCTATTTGCACAGAATCCGCAATGGTGAATGGTGAATTGTATACTCCCTATGGAAGTGAAATCGGATGCAGGAGAGCAATACAGAAATACAATCAGTCTAGAATTCTAGACTATAGGATGAGAATGGTGTCGGAAGACGCAGCAGGTAATATTAGATACTACTACTGGTTTTGGTTCTAACTGCTGCAGATATTATGTAAGTTTCATTGGCACTGCAGACAGATAAACTGCATTGCCTTGAAGAATCTAGGATAGAAGAATCCCGATTTCAGAGACTAAAAGCTACGTACAGCAATAAATCCCATTTAGATGGGATGGGAAATCACCAGAAGCATTAAACCAAAATAGGGGTTAAGAAATTCTCCACTTTTATCTGACATCCGACCCTAAGACCTAGGAGCAAAGCAACAGTAAGTAGTGTACAAGTATCAATATATAGGTAAATGTTAAGTGTTAAGATGCTCCTAACTTATACTTATATGTATAGTTAAAACTTAAAGTTATACTTATAGTCAATACTTTCTCAAAGTTTGATACAATTTGCTTTGCTTTCACTGTGGGAAAGGAATTGAGGAAGAATAGTACACAGGAAGATGATAAGTATCAATTGTCAAGGAGAGACGAATGGATGGGTTTCCTTATCTTTGAAAATTATGTTTTTCTAAGAAAGGATTTTTCTTCCCAGGAAACGGAAGCTTTTGAGGCGAGAGGCGTTTTCATCGGATTTTACAAAGCTCATGCAATGTAGAAGTATAGGAATCTATAAGTTCTATTGATACAGAGATAAGATCAAGGGTGGTAGGGTATGAAGCTCTACAGGAGGATGTAATCAATCTAAATGTATCTATCTATATATTCTCTAAAAATAAGTTAAAATCTATAGGAGATCCATAGGATTTTCTATCTATTGAACTTTAAGTTGGAAGAATTGATGATAGATAAATAGCATACCTCTCCAGTGAGAAGATTCACAATAGGCTGTCTCATTGTGTGCTAAATAAGCGTTGAGAAACGTGAGATTTGGAGATTTACGCAGAACTCCTGTTCTTGTTTGCCATCGGAATTCCAAGGCATCTTTTTCGTGAGATACTGTTACAAAGAATATGTAAAAGAAATTAACAATAAATTAGAGTAAAAGTCTCCAGGTCAATTTAAATTATTGCAAATTGGACTTACTGCTCTCGATGGAGAATGTGCATACGGGGTCGTCAAAAGGGAATATGGTCAAATCTCCTTGACATGAGAGTATTAGATGACGGCTGAAAATTAAAATTGAAATATTTTAAAAATTGCCGTATTTCACAGCTATTTTTCTAAATTTTCAAAGTATAATTTTAAACAACAATGTTATATAGGTCACAAAGAATAAAATTCACCGGAGACAGGTATACATACAAGAAAGTCAAGCGTACGAAGATTAGCTTCAAGGTAGATATTAGAATATATCTTTTAAAACGAGTACATTTCTGCATTTGGAAAATAAACGCTCCAAATAGCCTTCAAGCTTTTCTTCATTGAGAAAACACAACTTATCGCAATCCTACTGTCCCTTCCCAGATGTAGATTACCATTAAGGTAAGGTTAAAGGTGTCAAGTTATATACAATAATATACATTTGCAACTTTCGCTTCACATAATAAAGCTCCGAACGATATGACAAGGAAGCCCAACCCAGCCAGCATTTTCCATTTACTTTTGGTTGGGTGGGATATTGCAAATTGTAATATCAAGTTGTTTCTTATAGTTGCCAATTCAGTTTAATGCATAATGGGAATATACGAACGAAACAGTCTACATGCATTCTGTTCTTTTAGAAAATGAAAATGCGAGTGTCCCATGCAATGCAACACTGAACATATTAAACTCTCAACATCAACATCAAACTAACTCTTGGTTGTAAGTAAGTATAAAATACACAGTTGACGTTAAATATTCCACAAAAAGGGATATAAAAAGTTGTACTATGAAGTCATAAATATTTAGAAGCTGATCACACTAGTGAATGTGCCTAGGGTAAAAGTGTGAGCATAGCCAAGCCACTTAGACTGGAAGTTGGAAGTAACATAAATTCAACCAACCATGCATGCTTGCTTACTTGCGTCAACAAGCTGAAGAAGACAAGACGACAAGACTTTCTTGCCTTGGTTAGTCACACACTTAACACCCAAACTACTCATCTTTCACCAGTTCAGTACTAACTTTAACTGTTAGAAATGGCCCAGGAAGAAAGGTTCCAACTTCCAATTGGGTTGGGTTGGATCTTTGATGTTAGATGCTGGATGAGTGGAATTTAGCATACATCAAAGGATTTTCTTACCGTAAGAGGAACGAACTTATAGAGGATAAAAAAAGAGAATAAATGTCTCCTGGTTTTATTTTCAGAAAAAAAGGAAATGATAGTACACACAGAGATGATAGATTACATAATACTCGTACTTCACACTTAAGTTAAATTAGTCAACATACTAGGGAGAGAAAGTAGAGAGTGACGGTGAAGTACGGTTGTAAGGTGTTTGCTTTCTCAAGACGGTGTTAGCTTTTAAATTTTCTTTACAAGGTACATAATGTTAGTCGGTATATATTACCATGAAATCAAAATCTAAGGCTCTTTGTTGTTTAAACAGACCTTCCACTTTGGTCACGGATAGTGTTGTAGTGTTTAATTTTCTGTAGTAGTGCTAGTGAGTAGTAGTTTTTTGTAGCTCTCTTGAAAAGATATTCAAACACTATTTTAGGCTATTATGGTGTTTGCAAGGTTAGGCATGACGAGTGAGTATAAGGCCTATTATTATTTCATAGTGTAATTAGTATTTTATTAATAAATATTAGATCGGCAATATCCGTCAGACAAACTGTATGGCACACGTCAGTATCATGTGTAAATATTAAAAAAATGTAAAAACTAGACCATTTTCTAAAATTCCCCAAAAATCACAGACGTTTTGAAAAATTAAAAATACCTGTCTACACGAAATTGGTATGCATTGTAAAGAGATAAAAATGTACAACAGAGTAAATCATCCTGAGGGTGAAGAACTCGGTCCAATGGGACATGAGAATGAAAAAAGATTTTTAATTCACATGAAGTTTTTTTTATTGTGTTTCCATTCGGTTGGCAAACAATATTCACATTCATACTTCTCTTTATAAATTTTTCAGTTAGTCACAAGAATGTGTCTCGTATAACAAAGAACCCTCAGTGGATTATTTTTTTACCCTTTTACCCGAGGCATCTGTGCCATGTAAATTTTTGTCTTTAAATATTAATTTTCAATCTAAACTAAAGTGCTGGATGTCTGCATACATAAAAAATAAAATAAAAGTAGAAGCGTTTTTGGATTACATTTCCATTTACACCTCTCATTAAAATTAAAAAATCTCCCTTAGGGATTCTGGGAAAAATATATTTTTAAAAAAATTTTTGCGTGTACTTTGTATGGCGATTTTTTTTTCTATTTTTGATTCTTGGATGAATTCAAGTTACAGAGATTTTATTCTATTAAATGCACAAGAAAGTGTTAAATATGACTGAAAATGATGAAGTATAGTTATATACTACTTAAAATCTCATTTCAATGTAGACAGAAATTTACTTGACATCTGACACATACTGGCATTATATAAATTGTATTAATACTTCTATTCGGCTTATAACGCATCAAAATTAGAAACCAAAAAGGTTCATTACCAAAAAGAGCATTTAATTTAATTCTATTTCCTATTATGACGTGACATGAATTACATAGAGGAAAAAAATAACAATTTACTATCTCTACAAGAGAATCCAACAGAGAGACGTGTACCATTGAGGTGTATACTTTCCCTACACGGGATGCCAGTTTGGATCCATTGTCATAATTAACCCTCCCATCTGAATCACTATAAACCCCGGTGGAAAAATAAAGCCGTCACTTTTGGGAATAATATTATCACATTTACTCGTAACAATATCCATCATCCACTTTCACGCGAAATGTAAAGTGCACCCATCCATAATACAATGAAACAAAGCCTTTTGTATACTAGTACTACAGTACCCACTATCTCTAACCATGATCCTAGCTTCCCACTTCCCACATGTTAAACCTTACTTATTCGAAAAACCTACTGGAAGATAAATTCCATATGATGAATACAGAGTTCTTTATACGAAAAACACATCCAACATCCATGATCCTTCTACTACTAAACACATCTGCTACCATAGACATTTATGTACTTCTGCCACTAAAGATACGAATACCAACCAACAACGATAACTTTCTATATATTATACCTATTACCTGCCTTTCTTATGTACCTACAATAAACCACCTCGTCAGAGTGCCATAGTCCTTTCTGGTCCCATTTGTTGCATAATGTATCATCTAAATGGACCCATTCACACATCCTCAGCAGGAGATACACAAGTAACCATAAGGTAGCCCATATAGCCCAAAAGATAACAAATAGACCTGGCTTACCGTTACCACATACCACAGCACAATTTCCTCTAGTCTACTTTATCCTCCATACCATAGTTATATTGGTACATATATACAGGTGCTTTCACCTCGCTCACAGTGAAAATATTGTGGGCTTGAAATACTTCCTTGTCCTACAGAGAGAGAGAGAGAGAGAGAAAAGAGCAAATGCCATTGGGTGGAAGATGGAACAGTAATATTTCAATGATATAAAAGGACTAAATAGCCATATTTTTGAAAGGGATGGATCTGTGGTTGAACTACCTCATGCATGAAATATTTTGCGGAATCCTTTATCCTATTTTGGATTCCAGTTCAATTCTCTACATCAGAAGGCTCTTTTCACCAAATATTTTTACAATTGAGGGAGAAAGACTGGCCACTATGATGCATGGTTGGGAGAAAGGAAAAACAGGAATTCCTCCGATTTGTTTGAAGGTGGTGATTTGTGAAAGCTTTTACTTTTGTTTATTTAAGTTATTACAAATGACCTATGGTCAGTGGTGGGTTTTAGTTTTAGTTTAATCTCTCTCTGATGTTTCACATTTATCTATAATTTCCGAGATTTTTAAGAGAATTCAGCGAATTATAATTTTGAATGTATAGACAATTAGATGCACAGGGAAAATGCAAAGATGCATAATATATCAATGTTCATGAAGTATGAGATGATCCTTCTAAATGTAAAATACTCCAAGTACAAAATTCAATACCATGCATCCATAAGGGTGAAATTTGGATCTCTCCAAACTCCAAGCTATTAAATGGAAATGAGGGTATTTTTGGACTCATTTTATTGCATTGATATTAATGGGATGGCCAGGGTCGTTTATAGGATAAGATTATGGTAAATGGAAGAACATGACTGGAAATAGAAATTGCTCGAAGTAGGGAAAGTGATGTGATGTGAAAGTACGAAATGAGGGTGATGGCTCCTTGTATTCCTCCTGGTGGTCTGGTGTCCTATCTATCCAACTCAACTAGATGAGATATACCATGCACCACCACATGATATGAAACAGACAAGCTTCCACTATATACGATACCACAAGGCAGTCAAAAGGTACTTTCACTTCTACCAGCTCCATCAAAACCTACCTAACCAACCTATCTAGAGCAATACGGAAACTACACTGTATGTTCAGTTGGAATTTGACAATGCTGAAAAAATCTTAAGGTATCTAGAACGTAGAACGACATAACTTTGTAGAATACCTCTTTGAGCTTGGGGAAATACACACACAGAAAAAACATGCATGTTACATGAAATACTTAGCAGATGCATTGGCATCGGCATCGTATCACAGGGAAAGTATTAGTTCTTTCGTAAGTGAAAGTAATAATTATATACATATACGAATATACACTTAAATCCAGTTTGTATTCTCTTTATGTATAGAACTTCGGTATGAATGCCCAGGGCTTTTGTTTGATGTCTGAATTGACCAAATTAGACTTGTACCCTCTGGGGAATTTTTCGCA
>JAQFZZ010001074.1:0-12756 GCA_034696405.1 Isotoma caerulea
ATTTAACCCATAACCCATTTCATTCCTGAGTTTCATTAATATTGCCAAGCTTACTTAAACACTTAAAAAACAATTTACATGGTACTTTGATGATTTCAAATAAAAGAAATTGCTCAATCGAATTCTTGAATAGTGGAAGCTTATAAAAATTATTAAAATTTCTCCATTCACGCCCATCTAAGGATGAAGAAAGAAAGATGATGAAGCCAGATCCTACGGAGTAGAACTATTCCCTTCCAAGCATTTGTGAAAGCGATACAAGGAGAAAGCAGTAAATGCTCGCAACAGTTATCAGCTTCTCAGACTCAGAACTCATAAGATGATAGACACTAGCTTGTAACAATATAGTGAGGATGCTCATTCATAATAGTATGCAAATTTTTGCAATGAAAAGCTACATATGCAGGGTAGAAGTAAATAAGAGATAAAAAGGCGAATGAAACGTTCATAAAAATTGTAAGGGTTGAATGAAATATTTATTAGTTAGCAAGTCAGAACGAAGTAGCAGTTGCATTAGTCAAGGCAGAGAGAGAGATATATATATATTGCGAGAGAGAAAGAAATAAACATTTGAAGTGGTACCTAGGGTCAGGGAGAATTATTTTCTTGCTAGCCCTTGCAGCCGGAGTGCATTTGCTTTTCTCCATGGCCATTAGGTAGCTAACATCCGCTAGAACTGCTTCAAGGTCCGCCATTGTAAACGCTTATTGTTGTCGATATTACTTTTACGTATGTTTTTATTGAGATTTATGTATTTTTAATTATTTTCTGTATACAGAAACGTAGAAAGATATAATATGATTAATGTACTGTGGTATAGCGGTGTAATCACGTAATTGGTTTATAAATTATGTGTGTATTCTCTTCGTCTGCTAATTAAGATATTTGGTTTTGTAATTTATTAGATTATAGACCTACGAAACATTCTTAGAATTTGTGGGTTGGGTGCGGTGCGGGTCAACCCGCGTTGGATTTTTACCAACAATTTCTTTCTCTTTTATATTATACGGCTTCGCTTTCCTTCCTTTCTTTAATTTCTTTTTTCTTCAGCATTACTGTTTACTTTGATTTCTTTTCATTTATAGTATTCCATATTCCGTGTGTATGGGTATTTCCTCTTTAGATTTTGCTTTATATATAAATATGTATTATGGCTATATTTGTATTACCTAAAAAGAGCACCAATTAACTACAAAATCACTGGCAGAGGTGGATTATTTATAGATATTATAAATATATTGAATACTAATACTTTTTGATTCTTTTAACCATACATTATATACTTTGCTGGTAATGATTGCTTGCATTGGAACAACACGACATGCGAATAATTTTTGTGTATCTATCTTAAAGTGCAACCACTCACTTGGTGGTAGTGTCCACTGAGTCACGCTCCATGAGGAAACAATGAATGATATCAATCTCAATAACAATATGATAATAAATTTATAAAAAGGGTGTTAACACATAATAGTTGCAGTCGTTTTTGTTATTATTATTGATTCTTTAGTGTGGTGCTCCTCCTGACTGTAGTTGCTTATATAGGGATTCAATAGTGATGATGAGGATGATGACTGCTCTGATTCCAAATGAAATTTGAAGTCGACGAAGAAGTTGAAAGAAGCCAGCAGTAGTAACAACAGGAGTGATGATACCAATAACAGGAGTGGTTGCTGGGGCTGTGCAATTCTTAGAGATTGTAATATTTGTAATTGTAAAGAAACCAGAATGAGAATCTAATGAACAAGCAGAGGTAATGGTTTTGCTTGGTTGCAATGAACCAAGTGAATGTTGTTGATGAAGGTGGTCAAGGTAGTTGTAGTTGTAGTAGTTGTACCAGTGGTAATTATGGCAAAGGGATGATTGGCTTGGTGACATGTCAACCAATCTCGGTCATCATTATTTTTATTATTCTTTAATACCTATCAGTGTCAATATGCTGTAAAGAAACCATTCTTCTTTGTGTCTCATTAACTTCTTATATAACTTCTATTAATCTCTTTTTTAATCCTTCAATGATTTTGTAAACTTATATTAAGGTAGACAGGCTTGATCGTGTGTGTGTTTTTTGAGATGAAAATTGTTGTGACTCTTGTGACAGTAAAAAAACAGATGATTGATTCAATCGTTGATCATATGAGCTATTGTATGTATATGCGTGTGGTCACTAAGAACAGTACCTTGTCCAAATGAGAGATTTCTTGCAATTATTTCATTTCATGCGAAATATGTAGAAACTGTAGAAAAGCACTTTCTGTTTTTGTATGCACCCAACCCTTTTGAGTGGTGAGAGACAGTTTGGTTTGTGTTTTTAAGACTTTCTTTTAGTAATCTTGTTGTTTATTTGGCTGTGGGTAGTGTCGTGCTCCAATAAACCTCCAAGTGTGGAATAATGAAAGTTGGGTAGTTTTACGTCCTGTCGAACGATGATGGGATGAAACGAAAGTAAAAAATAAAATGAGATGAAATGAATGAGGAAGTGAAAGGCCACTCTTACATCTTCTACTTTCTGTATAATAATAATAAAACTTCTTTGGTTCTTTTCTGCTCCTTGACTCTTGGAAGTCAAGTAGTAAGTAAGTAAGTGGCTCTCCTATGTATTTCTCTCTATATTCTTATGTGAGTCTTGTAGACAGTCCTTTTACAAGTACAAATAATATCTGAATCTGTAACAGCATAAGAGAAGAAAGACAGAGAGATGAGATTTAACTTCAGTGGTAGTGGCACTTTTTCGGTAGGTCGTATAACCCTACCTTGATGATCAGTTAAAAGTTCTCTTTTTAAACGAGAAAGAACAAGAGTTTTTTAAGAAAGTCAGTAAAAGGGTGGTTTGGAAGAAGAACGGGTCGGGTCGTCCCAACGACTTTCAAAGGATGAGAAGTGGGGACGATGAGAAGAAGAAGAGTACCACGAAGAAGTAGTTATTAGTATGAAGGTAGTAGAAGTAGCACCTTCACAGAAGTCACTACCAATAAATGAAGGGTGGACTACAAGGAACGGACGGCATAACCCTTTTCTCATGTATTTGTATCTGTAGAGACGTTGACGAAGATCTTGCTGTTGTGTCTCTTACTTCTTATGGATAGTAGTCGAAGTTACTCACGTCTTATTATTATTATTTATATTATTTTATCTGTGTGAGAGAGGAATGAAATGAGGTAGAGGCAGCCAGGCAGGGAGCGATACAACCAGGCAGGGAAGAGATTTCTTCCGTCGACGAGTCCTCCGAAGAATTAAAGAAATGATGGCAAGTGGAGTCCCCGCCCAGTCATATTACATTGTAAGGGAGATCCCAATCCAACAACTCTGGGCTCCCAGGTAGATCTTCCTCATGTTTAACCCCTTCACCACCAACAACATCAATTTCATTCTTTATTCTTTCACTCTATCCACTACTACTATGATCCTACTATGTACTCACCAGAGACCAAGATCCTTCGTAGAAGGATCTTGGTCTCTGTGTACTCACAGTATTTTCAGTCAGAACAAGACCAACATAAATGGACAGATATAGTATAATATGTATTAGCTGTATTATAGTCTGGCCAATGTGCCGTTCGTAAACAATTCCATCATTTGTTAACAATGGGCCTCATCTTTGGTTTATTTTACACCCTTTCTCTAAGCATAGTTAAACATTTAACTCTTTATGAACATTTATGACTTTTTGAGAGGGCTGTAGAAGTTAGTCAGAGATGTGCAAGGTCGAGTTAAGGAAACTACCTCGATTCCAATGGAATAATAATGTCTTATAGCTTTCTTTTGCGCTTTCACCCCGATCATCCCATCCTTTTGAGTCAGAAAAGTGAATACATCTATAAGGAAGGAAATAAAGGATGGTATTTTTGAACGGGCTTCGTAACTTCCTTTACTTGGCTTTATAGTCTTTACAATCATCTTTTCATATGAAGCTATAATTGCTGTACAGTGTACTGTTACATTTCTTCTTCAGTCACTGCCAGCCTGCCACCACTGGACCATCACCGCTTAGTCATACATTACATAGTTACATAGTAGATAGAGAGAGTGACTATAGTGTGCTGTCACAGTTTTAGTACCAGTTACCTCTCTATCAGATCTATCAACCCCATACGTACATACTCGATGGGATGGGAAATGAAACGAATTCAGTTCTAATGTATACAAGTAGTGGAAGTACAGTGATGATGGTAGTGTGGTTGAAGGTGGATAGATGAAAAAACGGATGCATATTATATATATTGAGAAAGTACCACCAGGACGGTTTCTCTTGCTAACTTTCTCTTTGACCAACTTTCACTCGCTAGCTATTCTCTCTCAGATCTACATCACAAACATCCAAACATAGCATGCATGGCACGATGGACATGGATGCTCGTATCTCTATTCTACTACCCAATATGTACACTTACTTACCGTTACTACCTACTTACATTTTCCTTCAGATCTGCTGAGGATCTATACCTTTTCTTTATATGTATTAACTGACATTATCCAGTCAGATCTAGCAAACCACTTTTCCTTCCTTCCTTCCTCTTTCTTATCTATCCCCCATCCAGCATGTCTCATACATAATATACAGTATAATATACACTATAATAATATCCAATCTAAGAATATATATACTTCTTTCTATGTTCTAGTTACAATGTCTCTTTACAATTCTCGAGTTTCGCAGTTCATACCCCTTGTTGTCCATGACTCCTTTCTTGATTGAGTGGAGTAAAGCAGGCAGATAAAGAGACCAGGACAGGTAGCAACCGTACCTAGAGAAAGACAGGTAAAAACCAGATCGAGAGAGGAAAAAGTGTCTTTCTAGTCGACATCATATTATCATATAAACGCACACACATTTAAACTAGGAGCATGGTAATGTGCTCGTTTGATTGAAACTTGGGTACATGGTGACTGCATCATGTAGATAGTTGTACAATAGTTGTACTTTGTGCTTTTGTCAATTGTAAGAAGGCGAGGGAAGCGAAGGGCTTCCATGTTATCATCATTCCATAATAATGTTGTAAGAGGGTACACAGCCGTTTTCGTCCTTCGGAGAAAGTAAGAGATGAGACGAAGCGGTGGTACGGTATGGTGTGATGTTTGTGTGTATCTGTGTCAATGTGGTTGGCTGGTTTCACCCTGTCTTTCTATTACCTTTCTTCGTCAGCACTCTACTTACACTTCGGATGCCTATGTAGTACAATGTTACAAACATACCTGACTTGACACAGAAGCAGCTAACCCAAACCTAGTCTAACCTAGTACACAGTCACAGACAGTAGTGAAGTAAGTAGTAAAGTAGTCTGACTTACTTTTCAAACAGTCAGTGTTAGCCATAGGGGAAAGTATTTATCGTTCTATCATCATCATCATCATATATGAATGTAATGTTATGTATAAATATATGAACGGTTTATGGTATGAAGCGTGGATATTACGGTACTATTACACGGGTAGAAAAATCCAGTGGTGGTTCCATGATTTTTTACTTTCTCTTCTTGACTTTCTCCACTCAAACTACCTAAAGTTCACTTTTTACATTCATAAGAAGATGTATTATTATAATAAAAAGCAAAGGCGTTGCGAAAGAGTTAAGTGAAGATGGTGATGAAGAAGTATTCCCTTTTTTACCTGTACATTTTTATCTAGCCAAAATCACAAACAACTATCAAGCATCTAGTGTAAGCACCCTTCTTCAATTCATAGACTATTTGCAGATATTTTATAGCCAATTTTAATGTCCTATGTCAGGCTATATGTTGTCTTATTAGCTCGTCATAAACATATTATTAAATATAATTGTCCTAGGAAGTATACATTGTTTTTACGAGTATATATATCTATGTGGTAGATTATGGTGATAGAAAGTTAGAAAGTGATATTATAGGGTGAAAGTAATATGCTCTTTTTCTCCATAGTAAATGATAACGACATGTGAAGAAGAGTTTTGATAGTTACATGGTGCCCCATGAAAAAAATGACCATTCACTTTTAGTCAAACATCACAACTTGAATGGCTAATAAATGGCACCTGCTTAACCCTTTATGGATAATTATTGCTTGTAAAATGACTTTGACAGATGAATTTCATGAGGATGGGTAGGGATGCGTACCAATCACTGAAGTCTTTTTTAACCTCACAAAAGTGAGGGCAGAAATTAACTCTCAAATGTGAATAAAACTTCGTTATTTTTAGCATTTAATGCATTTAGGTACTTTAATCATTTAAAGGACTACAAATCGTAACAAAAGAAGCTGTTTACGTACATCACACTCAAGTTTAAAACTTTCGAGGTAAAAAAGAGTTGGTAGGATTCTAGGAGAGCGACAAATCCATGGAATGAACTCTTCTTTATATTTTCCTATGCCGACGACGACGACGATATTTAAAATGAGAGTGAGTGTCGAATGTATTAATAGTTTATATATTGCGACATAAATTCACCCTCGATAGGGCTTTTAATCAACTGCGTACCTCTGGAAAGTTTTGAAACTTCACAGAATCTAATCAACTGAACTTAATTTGACACTTATACATAAGTCATACACGCGCTATTTTTCATGCAAAACACTTGCTACTTGTTCAACCACATATTATAATAATAATAATAATAACAATAATATTAATAATAATGACAGTTCATATTGCTCAAAAACAATTCAAGGTATAAAAAGAGTATTATATCCACACAAATAAACAGACATCTATTTAATAATTAAGAAGATATCAGGTCAGTATATGTGATGATACGGTTGCGAATAAAAAATAATACGCATCACTGACAACGGAAATCCGAAACGCGCTTTCACCAACCGCTAAAACACTAACACGAGTTAATGGGACATTTGTTAATCAATGTCACGATTGGTAACTTCCAAAATGTTCGTTGCTCGAAAACATGAGACGTGTTTTCGATTAATTATCACATCTTTCGAGCTTTTTTGGCGTCACTGTCGATTTAAACGCCAAGAGATTCTTTATGGAAAAGGAGGACTGATTAACTTCCTTCAAAGTTGAGACTTACAAGATAATTCTTCGTAGACACTTGGCAGATAGATGCATTTCCCTGTCGTCATAGATTGTGGTCCTTGGTCATTATTCATAAAGTTTTCCGAGGAGTAAGGATGGTGCGAAATCTACCTCTAGTAAGTCTTAGCTGCCACAAACTAGAATAGTAATCACTTGCTGCACAAATAGAAGTTTGCATCACACATCTTGGTGCTTTGACGGAACGTGGTTTATGAACGGTTCACTCCACATAGTTCTCAGATCACCCTATACCAAAATAGGAAGAATTTTATAGAAGAACCAAAAATGACTTCTTCTATAAAAATATATTTGTCATGTAATTTTTAAAATGTACCTTAAGGTAAGCCATTGTAAGTAGAGGTAACAAAGTGAAAGGGACCAGGTAAAGAAGAGCCGGCTGAGCTGCTTTAAAAATTTCAGACGAAACTGTGGCAGTCAGTAATCCCAGGAAATATCCAATCAGAGAGCAATGGAAATAGCTATTAGGACATAAAATGAATTGTTGAAATGAAATTATAATTGTCTTCGATGTTTTCAACTTTACAAGAAATTATTGGTATCTCAAACCTGATTCTACTCAAGTGATTGGGTGTCGGGACTCCCATTTCCCCCAAATGGATAGCCTGCGACTTTTTATAAGCGTCATATCTTAATACAAAACAAAGCAGGAGACCCGGCATGACCTGCGAGAGACACAAAAAAATGATTTTAAACATTCAAGCGTTGTATGACATTATGGTTACTTCGATAATCATAACAATACTTACTATATCACCCAGTCCAAGCATTGAAAAATGACCGGTTGTGTACATGCTTGGAAATACAAGTTTTCCTGGGAGTGAAAGTTTTGGAGCTTCACGAACCATTCCTCCCAAATGGAGTTTTCTAGCTACTAGACCCATTGGATTTTCTGCCGGTCTAGTTGCCACCTAAATTTGCATTGCACATTTTACACTTCGTTTGATTCTCAAATTCGTATTGATTTGTCCTACTTAAATTATGCAGCATCTTAAAAGTATTCTCTTACCTTAACCATAACATTTGCATTGAAGAGGTATGATGAAAAGAATACCCAAAACACATCGTAAAGCAGCAGTCCTGTTAGCAGCAACGTCGAAACCTTTAAACTTGGTAGGCGAACGAAGGCGATAAAAGCAACGCATAGACCCATTCCCATGGCTAAAAATATAACCACACAAATTCAGCATTATGAACATTATTTGCTTGAGCTGCTTATTTTGCGAAAAGAAAATGATTATGTACCATCCATCAGGAGCCAATGGCCCGTCAAAACCCAAATGCAAACAATTGTTATTGAAAGCGAAAAAGACATTAGTTCTGCTCCCGTAAATCTGCCGCAGATTCCAAAGGAAATCCTACAATGCATATCAATAAGGTTCAACGATTCTTCACTTATTTTATTATTTAAATATAAAGAAAGTAATTTACTTATTTCCCGAGGAACAGGGTCGAATAATGTACTGACACATAGGAAGGAGTAAAAATGCTAAAGCAATCGTGGCAATGACTATTTCACAAAAAAACGTAATATCACTTTCATATTTAAGATTGTGGAAACTTGTAAGGCGATGCGCCTAAAATTGTGTTACCTGCTGTACAAATAGCAAAAAGCATTTGCATTGAGTCGAAGAAGAAGAACATGACAAGAAGGGAAATGGAAGCCCCAAGAGGCAGACATAATGCCTGCATCGTGTCCAGTGTCTGAACATCTGAAAAAATAGTTTATTTGTCATGGTGTTTTTAAATTTTACAGACCGGTGAGGTCGTACGCCTTTCTTTTACCGTATCTAATCACAAACTAAAAATGCAGTGAAGTTCTCTTGCCAATCTTGCTATAGGTGTATAACGGAAATTTCTAAGACTAACTTCCATTTATTCAAACAAATAATTCTGCTTTAAACAACGAAACAGTAACTTTATATAGTAATTTTTTTGAGTTACATGCTTTTATTAGATAGAAAAAAAAGATACTTGAAAAATCTAAGTAGTTATTAAAGAGTAATATTCCTAACCCCAAAGAAAAGCTCCCTTACTGCTTTCGTTGTTAGCAATTCCTGTGAGCTTTGCAAGCTCCTTTTCTTTTTCTCTTTCCCGAGCTTCTTGTTCCATATTCAAAGATCTATTCCAAGCACAAAACACCATCCAATTTACAATTGAAATATTCAAAAGCTATTAAACTGATATATCCTCGTTAATTGCTGACAAGTTTTACCTAAAACTTCCGTACACTATGAGGAGAATGGATATGAGAAATGTGGACACACGGGACGAGTCCATGATGGCATATGCCCTGCAATTCAAAAATGAATGCAAACGCTCATTATCATTCTTTTATTCACAAGCTTATATCATTGTATTATTCAATATAGCAGGTGAAAAATCACAAGCAACACTAACCATTGGTAATCGGTTGTAGTGCTGCTCATCTTTCACAGTCTGCTTTATTAAAGGCTGTCTCTTCAGCCCAATATCTGCAATAATTATAAACAAATCGCACAGAATTTAGACAAAGATGAACATTAATGTGACTCTATATATACCTAACTAACCTTAACCAGACTCATAAATATAGTTAGATTTTCCAAGTGAGAAATGCCAAGTTACTAACAATTCTTTCTAATCTCTAAGTAAATGTATACACAATAGTAAAAATGTGTTAATTACCTCTCCTTTGTCCTTGGATATTCAACCTTTTAAATTCACTGTATTAAGCAGATGATGTATATTAGGAACACCTTTTCGTGGACAGAAGTAAAAATCCTTAAGGGCGAAACTAATCTTAACTACAACTATAGAACAACTCCATTGAATCAACTAGAACATTTCTAAAAATAGTTGTTTGCTAATAGTACATTTCTAACATATATAACGGTACTTACATTCACAGGGGTAACAATTTACTTTAATATAAAATGCGTAATCATACAAATAAATATATCAGAGCTCTGAAGTTTGAGATATCCTTTATACTTGACGATAACAACAACAATAATAATAATAGATAACGACTGGAGGGGCCAATACTCTCATAAAAATGCATGAATCTCTCTCTTACATAACATAAATCAAATTATAATCATATAAATGCACTTGAACTCCAGCTTTCCTCTTTTGTCTTTGGTATTGGTAGATAATTTTTTTAGTTTAGCCTTTCTATCATGACATGATCAGGAATACTCAAAGTAGATCAAACGACCTGACTATTATATAAGTCGCAATATATATGATACATAAAATGACATCTTAAATAATTAACGTCGATTGACAATTATAAATAAAATTGTATTAAGTAGAGTAAAAATTGTAGCAAATTGTAAGTTTGTCAGTACAAACTTTGAATGTTGAAGATTAGACTAAAATCCGTTTCTTTGGACTTCTATTGATTATAGAATAAACCTTGAATTCAGTAAAAATATTTCCGAAGATGATACCAATTAATGAAGACTTATTTGACAACTTCTTTTCTGAATTGAAAAATTTTTACAATGATTTCAAATCAAATTAGTGTTTTCTTGTGCTGTGGTTGCATTGGATGTGGGAATTTCAGTGACAGTTTAGTGGGTTAGGTTAGGGACGTAAGGGTAGTGGAAACTGCTGAACTCTTATGTTTTCGATTTCTTTTCTTATAACCAAATAGTATGTCTTTAATAATAGCTAATTGTACATTTCGTGTTTTCTTTTTCTAGTCAAAACTTTCTCTACATCATTTGAACCACCTTTTCTTCATTCCTTTAACAATAGTTTACAGACGCAGTCAGCTGTCTGTCCTTTATTTCGATTTATGTTGACTTCAGTTTTGTTTTCTTTTTTAGTGTAACCAATGTTTAGAAAGTTTTTACTGATGTCTTCACTTTGTCAAGTAAAATTGTTGTAGAAAGTGATGATGGACAAGTATCCCACATTCCCACCCTAGCCCAAGTCGTAAACGTCCAGCAATTCCTCATTTACTTTCTTTCTGTATATCACTAGAAGTTGAACAAGTTGCTAATTATTCTTTGTCATCTTTTTTATACTTATTATTAGTCCTTTTAATTTATTATTGTTCGAGAGTCCAAGTTAGAGAGAGACCCACCACAACACAGAGAGACACAGACACAAGTAAAGTAAGAATGAGAAGAAAAACTGTGAAAGCTGCTATACGCTTGTAAGCGGCATCTCTCTTCCTAGCACTGGGTTACCTTTTTTCAATAAAAGGGCCGTATCCTTTGAAAAATTCATTTATAAACCCTTAAAAATCTTTAGAAAGTTTGGAAAGCCTTTTGGGGTTATTTAAGGGTCATCATAATAATAATGAAACTGTTAATACTGTACAAATGATCCAGTTTCTACGGCCCTAGTATTGCTATATCAATTGGTTCTATTTTGAATATAGGAGATAATAAACCATAAATGCTATGCTACAGTCAACAGTACAGTGTCCAATCCTTTCCTATAATAAATGTAACCAATTAGATATTACGTTGATGATGATGATGATGGGTATAAAGCAGCAGGTAGATAGATAAGGGATTGAGAGAGACAAACAAAACTAGAACGCTGCTAGATCGTCATGATAATAATGATAATACCTTACTCTGGCATGGCTTTATACTATAGTATTAGTTACTACGAAACTAAAACTAACTAACTAAAGTGACTGAGAGTTGATGAAAACTTGCTAGATATATATAGGAAATGGTATTAAGGTAATTGCTAGTTTGGTAATGCACAGGTACGTACAGTGCATGGATACATAAAATAAAATAAAATATAGGCAACAAGCCATAAGATAGAGGTAAGGTGTGTATATGGATGGATACATATATGCAGAATACACTTATTCAGAATACACTTAATGTAATTTATTATATACCTACATTTCCATTGGAAAAATGTACAGAAAAAAATTGATACCCTTATTGAAATAAGGCCAAAAGAGTTCTTAGCAACATTACATGGTTACACATACATTATTGGATGCACACACACTAACAACAAAGTTTGACACTTTTTGTTCCCATCTATAATGTAGCATTTCCCCACCCCCAACTTTACCTTTTCACTTATCTGTGTTACCCCTTTGTGTCTCAATTCTTTCTCTAATGTTATTTTTAAAAGGAATAATGCTACTATTATATTCATGCTTTAGGATAAAAAATGTCCCGTGTGATCATTCGTTCTGTTTTCTGTTGTTAAAGTTTAGTTTGATAGAATAGTTCATGATGATGATCATCATGATTGCTTTGGTTTGTATGAGATTATGAGATTACGAGATTTTTGCAATTTAATTCCTAGTTTCCCCAGATAAAAGACAGGTAGGTTGAGGCTGAACTAGGATGGAATGTGTAGATGTACAGAGAGTCTGAAGCCGAAAAGTTGTAGTAATCATAGTTTGTTTTCAGATATTGATGATAGTAGTAAATGTAGTATTAAATTAAAAGTATCAATAGTATAGAGTTGTAGTTTCTCTTCATTTGCTGCTGAGTTGCTTGAAGTCAGCAGCAGATAGATTGGGTTTTATTGTCATCAACTTTTTCATCAAAACCCACAATGAAAGCTTGAAAGGCTTTTAGTGTATAAAATGTAGAGCTTGCCTAGCACTACCATGCTCTCATTTTCTTCACTATTATTACTTTAAACTACCTAGTTTATTTAATGCATGCTTACTATATAATGTTAGGAAGAGGAACTTCAATCAGGCTCAATCTAAACTGAATCGAATCCAATGAATAAAAGTAGTCATTCACTCA
>JAQFZZ010001075.1:0-12754 GCA_034696405.1 Isotoma caerulea
TTGGTCAAAATAGCATTGCCAGCATAGGGATCTTCAAAAAGTTTCCCCCAATGTTAAAAAAATCCCCCAAGATTTCTACAGAAAAGTGCATAGCAACCAAAGCCTGGAAAAGGTCCATATTGAATTTCTACAAATTATTTTTTACTTCGATGATTTACTTTTTCACGAATTTTCCAATGAGGTTTTAAAAATAGCTTTTTATCAATGCCCTCTGTTTTGAATTTAAAATGGAATCGATAAGGTTTTTCCTAATTCAAATCAAATGGAAAATTAAGTTTTACTTTTACCTAAATATTGCTTTAGGTATATTTATTAAGTTCTTTTGTGCGTAAGATTGGTTGTAATACAAATATTGTGAAACTTCTCTAAACTCAATCCCTTTAATCATGCATTTGGGTCTTATTGGTAAATAAAAAATAAATATAATTTTAATTTTAAAATATTCAAGGAGCAAGGTCGTTGAATATAACCTTTATTTAAAATAATCTTCATTACATAATCATAAGCAATTATTCCTTTTGTGTTAACATAATCAATTAATTTCAAATTCAATAGCATTCAATGTGTAATTTTTAATTGCTGTAAGCTTAATTGCAAAACGTTCTTAAAATTTTCCCAATTCATTAAGAGTTGCATTGCAATATAATTATTGGTACAGAAGCTGAAGTTGAAGATGATCGTCCTAATTCGTGAAAGTAGTTACAAAGAAATGGCGATGACTTTTGGTAGTGTAAAGGTTAATAAATTAGCTAAACGTAGTACGTAGTAGTACGTACGTGTTATAGATTGGGCCATTTGGGAATTCGCAATTACCTAACTAAATTTTCCAATAATAAGAACAGGATATTAAATAATATGTAACGAGAGTTACCTAAATGACATAATACACTCCTGCGTTGACCTCATAAATATACAAATTGAACTCATCATCATTATGGATTATTGCAATGAAAGTTTTACATTTGCTTTGTGTTATACCACCTACCACCACTGCCAAATGATATGCCACACCGACCATCATAAAACGTAAATATCATTAGAAATATTTTGCAAAAATGTTCTTTTATCTTGGGGCAGCAGATGCCCCAATTACTTTTAACTTCTCTTAAACACGTAAACTCATAATTATATAATGGTCAACTTCCGTCTCGCTGACTTTTGTAAAGAAAAAAATCTCACGGATTGATTTGTTTTATTGTGAGAAAATAACTTGAAGCTCTTTTTTGAATTTGAAATGGCTGCAACACATAATTTAATTACCTATGTGTCATACCTCGGTTTTTACAATATTGTGGATAATAGTTAACATTTGCAAAATTTGCTGGAATTTTTGTACAAAACTGTTTTATTGAAAAAACTACTCTACATTTAAGGTGTCAAAAAATATAAGACGCTTGTCAATAGTTATGGATTGATTTAAAACAAAATACGCTTCATTCTTTAATGCGTAACTATTGAACTTTTATGCCCTTAGCGTCAACGCTAGAACATGGCATAAATCAAGATACTTAATGTCGATTACCCTTTAAAAAATGTCATAAACCACTGTAATATTGGTGAAGATGAGTAATAATAAATCGAGAAAAACAATCGCTTACAAACTAAAGATAAGTTGACTTTTTATATTCAATTTTAGCTGCGACGCATAAGAAGAAAAATAAAATGTTTTAATAAATTTGTGTAACGAGTTGGTCAAGAGCTAAAAGAAGTTGAATGAATGCTACATGAATACTAATAAGACAATTGGATTTATCAATGTTCTCATTTTTCTTAATGATAAAAGCTACGCAATTTTCTGAGTATTTTTATTTTGGATCAATATGCGAAATGGAATTGTAGGTCTATTCAAATTATTTAATAATTTATGTCATATTTGAGATTATTTGATTACTATTGACTAGTACAAAATCAACGGGGTAGAAAAACGAATCATAAAGACTGAAATTAGTCGATCGAATTGATTGGATTGATGTCCATTCCATTTTAAAAGTCACTAACTTCCCCTTTTCCCCAAAAAGTTGTATAGCAATGAAATGAATTTAATAATTTTTAAATAAATTATTAGCCATTATGGCATTTATAGGATAATATTGTTTGTGGCTGGTGAAGGAGCATGCTATCAGGTGTATTTTAGTTTTTTTTTGTGGATTTGGGAAGAAATTAGTAAAAAGTTGATAAAATTAAATTTTTTATTAATTCAAGTCATTTTGTAAATGGATTCGATTGGCGTGGGTTATTAAAGTCTAATTTGTTAATGTCTATCGGACTAATTTTAAAGAGGAACTTATTAACGTGGAATTTTGTAATTGTAATTTCTATTTTGATGAAATTAGAGTTTTTAAGTTGGTTTTTAACAATATTTTTGAAAGTATGATTTTTTTGTATTTTAAAGCAATTTATATACAAAATGAGATAAAGTTACCTCTGCTGTAATATCAGATGGAGGTTACAGCGGATGTTAAACTAGAAAACCAATGCCTTATTCCAACCGAAGTTTAAAGTACTGGATACTGGCAGTGCTTGGCTAGGAAGCGGTATAATTTCCGGAGCATGACGCTTTATTAGCTTCAATGGGCTTGACCACACGCTCACCCTATAATTCCATTTTCTCCCAAAGGGTTGTAAAATGAAACTTATTGAGAGATACCAGCATGTTATATATGTTTTCCGCATGAAACAATGTAATTCTGCATTATAGTTTATAGTTTTAAAAATCTTAAATTATCAAATTCCCACAAAGGTTGATTGGATTTTCAAATCTGTTTGGTTCGTTTTTATTGTAACAGAAGAGTTAAAAAAGATTAACGAATATAACATATTTTTTGTTATTAAGAAAAACCGCTAGAGCAGTCTTTCATTTTCCATACTAAAACTAAAAGTTTGTGCATGTAATATACTTCTATGACTAAAACTTTATTTGGTAAATCATCAAATATATGCTCATAATAATGTGTAAAACTGTTGCTACTTTAGTACGAGAACATTTACAATCAAACAAACTCAAGATTTGAAGTTTTGTAGGCATTGATGATTTTAAAAATCTTACATTCGGTACAAATGAACAAATAATAGACACATTTAAAGGTTGATAAATTGTAGCCAAAACTTCGAAGAAACGAGCATAAAAACTTGCTTTACAAGCTTTTCACCCCATTTTAACCACTCGACTTAATATGATAATTCAAATACAGATAATTCTAAATTTTTGAAAAAATAATTATAGAAAAATCTTTGAAAATTGGAATTGAGTTTTGTCTGTGCGTATTAACAATATAGCATAATTATAATTAAATCCAAACATAGATTAAAAAATATTGCCATCAAAAATTAAAAAATTGGTTTAAGAAATGTCAACAAAGTAGAACATTAAATTTTACATTGAAATCTTAAAATATTTTCTGAGAAATTAGTCTTCCGTGATTCTAGAATAAAGCGTAAAACAAATCATGCTAGCTGTACAATTTTTCTATGATAGTTAGATATGATTCTTAGAATGATGGTAATGAAATAAATGGTTATTGTTTATTGTTACAATGTACATTCTACCCACTACCATTTATTGATGAACATATTACACTCGCACTTTGGTGTGAGTTTTTTGCTTCTTATTCAAGAAATGCAATTGCACAAAAAGGAAGAGTGTGACTTCATTCAGATGTGATCATCGCCATATCTTGCATTACATTGTTAACTAGAAAGACTGACCACAGATAGATTTTTAACATATTGTGATGATCGCATAGAAGAAAAAGTCAATTATGTATTCAGATGCACCTTCATCAGTGGATGTAAAGCACGTAGTAGTACAAGCCAGTCTGCCAACTTTTCCTTTCAACTGTATTAGTGAAGAATGTATTAATCTGCAGAAATTTTGTATTGCAGGTTTGCAGGTATGGATTAGATTGTTGGATGGTTTGTGAGTTGACTGACTGTACGTGATTTTGCAAGTATTCAACAGTAGCAGAAATCACTTCAGATCGAATATGAAGGAAAAACGTTGTTGAAAAATATTGTTTTCGTAAATAGTAATTAAAATTTGAGAGCTTGTTGCTTGTGTTTTCACTTTATTAGGGTAGATACATATAAACTCACTTTGGATTGATTATTTTTTATTTTGCTTTAATTTCAAATAGATGAACGCAGTTCTTTTTAATTTTTAATTGATTCGAAGTTTTTTGTTGGAAAAATTTTAATTGTTTGAATGTTATTGCCATTTTGTATGTTTATAAATTTCCTTATTTTGCATAATGTGCCGTTTTAAATGCTAACAAATTAATTTGGGACTAGGATGAATTGTAGTTAAAATCTTGACATTTAAATGATTTAATTAATTCTGGAAATTTAAGAGCTTTATCATGAGGACTTACTGACAGTTTATTAATCATTCATTATTGTTACAAAAATGTAATTCGAGATTAATGCATAATCGGCATGAATTATAATAGAACGAAGGATGCATTCCAATTATCAAAATGACAGTAACCAAAGGGTAAAAATAGCTTTTGCAATTTTAAAATTTAAACTAAAGGCAATGTATAGGCAAAGTAATTACATTGTGATAATTACTATAATCTCAAGTGACAATGTCGTAATAAATTAAAATTCGTCATTTAAACAACATTTCGATAGCGTGACAAATGACAAAGATCTGTTGACATTGTCACTTTTGCTGCAAACATATCCTCCCTCGTATCACAATGTAAAGTGTAAAATGCACTGGTAGCAATCTCAATCTCATCAAATTGATCAAATGCATTTAAACGCTTGGGTTAATATTTTTAGCATTTAAATTTTAATGTCTTTATCTCGCAGAGTTGCTTCCTATGAGAACTCACTTTGTAACAGAATAGAGCCCAAGCTACTTATTATGCACATAATTCTATCCTATTATATAACCTTTTACGATCTGATTACATCGTTACATAATATTCAATGTTCCAACTACCCTCAGTTATGCACTGGTTGGGCACAAGTACACAAATTGTTTGTTCATATTTCTTTATCTATTTTTAAAATCGCCAAGGTTCGAAATTTATACAGGGTTAAAATATTCTTTTAGCGTTGATGTTTATAACCCAATTGGCCTAAAATGCTTAAAAAAATGAGTCTCGTAAAATGCTCCAAAGGTTACATTATGCTCACACGCGTTTTAAAGCGTCTTCAAAGTCCGTTTTAAGTTTAAAATTAAAATTTTTACCAAAGCATCTACCGTAACTTGTGAACCCAAAAATTCCTCTGCTCTACAAAAATAATTTCACTATCAATTTAAATTCAAAAACAAATTTGTCAATGAAATCATATCGATTCTTCTAGAAAAAAATCTTATCTTATTGAAGATGCAGGCAGTTAGTGCACGAGGGTATGGGTAATATTGTATAGTAATTTGTAGAGGCTTATCAGTTCTCGAAGTAAACAAGTGAAAAAAAGTTGCATGGCATGTTCATAACATAAAATTAATATTGCATTGTTTAGTACAGTCAACCTCAACAATGCTCAACAATACAAAGAGAGATACTTAATATCTTTCCATATGTCACAATGCAATAATCGTATTACTTGTAAGAAAGAGCTTGCAACTTGGACTGATTATCTCTCTAATATAATGTTTAATGGTCTCTTCCGGCAATTTAAAATTCTATCTGAATTCCCTTACTAGCTTCATACTAACTACTTCACATTGCAATGTGAATTATTATTACTCCCTTTGGCTCATGATCATTTGCTGTTTTTTTACAATAAGCAAAATTCAGTGTGGGTATTGAATATGATGTCTCTACATAGGTATTCGTAGATGTTTAATGTAAATCATATGTGTGTAGTTTAGCTTAGTTAGACGAGTTTGTTGTTAAATGTTAAATAATAATAAATAAATAAATAAAAATAATGCAATTTTATACTTCTTGAGATGGCTATTCATTCCTCCTATATTGTGCTATAAGTAAGAGTATTCTGCTTCATTACCTAATCAAATGGTTTTATTTTTTTGTATTAATTTTCTTTGCCCCCTTAGATTTTTAAAAACTTCCGTAATTTCCCCTGCCTAGTAGCATCATGGCTTGTCTAGCTAGATACGAGATTGATTCATAAATTGTGGAGAGAATTTTTAAAAATCCTGATGAAGTTTGAAAATTAATTAAATCGAAAGTAAAACATTTGACTGTATTTAGGCATTAAGGAATTTTAAACGCTTTTAATAAGTGATTCTGAATTAAAATTTACGACAAAAGTCAAATTGCATACTTTTTTTGGAAAAGATAAGCTTAGCTTACGCAGTTAAGGATGTTATTGGGAAATAGGGTAAAACCCTTCGAGTAAGATCTTAAGGTATCTTTTAGGAAATGGGCCAGAGCGACATACCATCGCATCCCAGTGTGTGAACATTCGTTCAAAATAAATGAATTGAAATCTGAAGCTGCCTAAAAGAAGTTTGTGACACTTGGGTGATAATAACAATGAAGAATGGATATTTATTTGTGCAATAATACTTGTTACTTTGTACCTTATGAGGCTCATACGTATCACATGTGCGAAAACTCTTAATCATAATTAGCTTCAGAGAAACAATAATAAATACAGTCGTATATAATATATAAAGTAAATGTGTGTTTGTGTACAGGGTAAAAAATATCGTTTATGAAGTATGAACAATAAAGGGTATGAGGACTGAACACGTACACACCCCCTTGGCACAAGCCAAGTAAGACCAGGCCACGTGGTGGTGAAATAAGATCTTTTTAGCTTTAACATAGGAAGAATGTGTAGTAGTAGACGAAGGGGTTTTTTAGTAAGAATTCTGCCCTGACATGATGATAGCTTTTGATACTATATGACATTTGGTGCACTTCCTTTGCACGCATTATTATTATTAAAATTATTATTACATGGACTGATTGGATTCTCACTTTTTGTCTTACCTAAAGGGTCTCAGGTGTATATAAATCCCTGGCTGTTTGATCACAACCAACTCAGTGCACTTTGCGATTTGATCCACTCTGGATATCTTCTACTGCTTTGACTAAACAGACAGGCAGCAACGATTCATTGACAATTTGTGTAGTTCTCGGATTGGAGATTGAGAAGGACTTTCGGGGAGATAATAATTTATACTGAAGTTAAGTTCAGTTTGTTTTGTTATTAAAGTTGAAAGGGTTTTGTGAGATACTGAGGAAGAGGGTTCAAAATGGTAAAGTTTACCGGATCTGTTGCTGTCCTTATTTTGGTACTTGGATTTCAAGTTGCGGTAAGTATTTAAGCATTTTTGGAGGTTTAGGGATTATTGTAGGCTAGATTTTGTTAGGCTTTAAATTAGTATTTGACATTGATAAAAAATAAATAGATCAAAAGCATTGATTTTTACTTAGTTGATATGAATTAAATTCAAAATAATTAAATGTATTGGAAATTAAACATCTGTTTAATTTGCCATAAATATGGCCACTGCCTAGTGTCATTTCAAACCTTTTAAATTAACTAACTAATTAAAAAAAAGTACTAAAAAGTTTGAAGTTATAAAGGTTTTTAAATTAAAAGAGTCACTTTCAATTTCATGATTCCAATGATTTCGGGTACATTTTTGGCTAGACATTAAAACAATAATTTTTTAACCCAAAGTGAGGTAATTTCCCACGACCATCAAAATGAAATGTAGCCTAACCCACAAAATCTACAATGGCAAGTACATTACATTAGGGCATAACCGCATTATGAGATAAGAAATGCACTTCACTCGTTTGGCAACAAATCTCTAAATCTTTTTTTTTTCTTGAATTGACTGATTTCCATATCCGCTTTTATTTCGTGAGTGCAAAAAATATTGGCGATTTCTTTTTAATGTTAATTTCTTTTCTTTTTTCCTTTTTAAATGTTAATTTTAAACGTGATTTCAGGACTCGTTATTCTTCTCTTGGGGAAAGCCACCAAGTGGATTAATTAGCAGAGGAGGATATGGCTGGGGAGGCGGTTGGGGTGGTTGGGGCGAAGGTCCAGCTGTAAGCCATGGAGGTGGTGGGGGTGGTAGTGGATGGGGTCAAGACGGATGGGGATGGGGCCCTAAAGTGAGTGAGCAACACAGACATGTTTACAAAGTCCATAACTACGACCACCACGAGCACAAGGTTCACAATCATGATCATCATGAGCATAAGGTAAGTTTGTAGTGGGTAGAAATCAAAGACCATATAAAGTGGACCCTTGACCTCCGACACATTAAAAGATGACCGAGACAGGTAGAAAATCCAAACTAACAATTAAATTAATCCAATCCTTGGACAAATTAATACCAAATCAGACCAACGATGCGGTAAGACTGGATCGCATGCATGTAGTAACTTATTAGTAGCTTACAGTAGAGAAAAATACTATACGGATAAACGTGGACTTGTGACTTCAGTGGAAAATAATTTAATCAATTTTTATTTAAATATTTCTGAAGCTTTAAATACTTACTTAATACTAATATTTAAATGTTTTCCCCTCAAGGTTCACGAACATCATCAACACAAAAAGATTATCTTCCGTGATCATTTGCACAAGCATAACTTGCATGTTCACACCATTCATCAAGTAAGTATCCTATATCTATAACATTAGTTTATTTAATTTCTTTGAAATTGGTTTGAATTTCTCGCTCAAGAACGCTAAACTAATTCGTACTCTTTTAAATCTCCCTCCTTTCCCTATGCACCAAATAGCACAACTTGCACAAACACCGAATCCACCAACACAACTTGCACAAGCACAACCTCCACGTTACCAAGGTTCACGAACCAATTGTCCACCTTTACCACCAAAACCAACATAAGGTCATCCCCTCAGTCCAAGAAGTCCATAAGGTCATCCCTATTCACCAAACTGTTCACCAAACTCACGAGCATCACCAGAAGGCCGCTCCAGTCATCCTGGAACATAAGGGATGGGGTCAACCATCCGGATGGGGTGCAGGAGGTGGTGGCGCTGTTGGAGGTGGATACGCTGGAGGTCATGGAGGTTGGGAACGAAGAGCTGACTACGCTGAGGAATCTGCTCCAGCTGCTGTTGTCGCTAAGCCTGATGGTTCAGCTGTTGTCCCAGCTCAAGCTCAAAATGCTGAAGGCCCTGTCCCAGTCCCACTTGCCCTTCAATAAGGACCTTTTTTGTTACCCACGGCAGTTTTTGTAAACTCCGTAGGGAATCAAATTATGCCAAAAAGCCAGTGTTTTTTCTTAATTTAGCAAAACCAAAAATGTCCTTAGCATTTCGTTATAGTTTTTACATTTTTCCCATTTCCTTTTACTTTTATCGAAAGGAATACTTATAAAAACACAGTGAGAAAAAAAGAAGGAGCTTAAAGGTTATTTCGGAAATGAGGTTGGAGATAAATTAGTTTCGAAGTCGTTAATACTGCAAGATAATTATTTCCGGAAGAGAATTGACCTAGTAAGCCAAAGATTAAGCCTGTCGCGTGCTGTGTGAGAGAGTATCCAATTGATTGTTATGTAATTTTAAAAGGAAATGTCCGTTAGGGTAAGGAAAAAGTAGGAATGAAATGAGTTTGTGAGGAGAGTATTTAAAAAAAGTAGTAGTTTTTTATTACTGTTTTTTAATTGCATTTATTAAGATTATGAGAAAAAAATGTTAGGTAATCTGTGGAAGCTTTTTTTATATAATATAGTTTTTAGCACTTTTTCCTCTTTTTACAAAGCAATATAATACAAATCAAAAAGTAAAGATAAGATATAGTTAATGGGATGGTGTCATCGTCATAAAATTTGGAAGATAAAAAATATTAGAGAGAGAAGGATGAATTAACCTACCCAGTCACTAGTCACCTGTTTAATTACACCTGAAAAGAATTTGTGAGATTGAAAGTGAGATTTCCTTTTGAAAAGATAATTTTTGCTCACCTGTTTGAATGGGAGGTTTGCACTTTGTGTGTGAGTGAGTGAGTGCTTTTACATTGTTCGTAGTATAGTTGGATGATGATTTGATAATTGTGAGAGATTTTATTTTTGCTATTTTGCATGCTTCATTGCTTCAAGTGGAATTCGTTATTTTTAAGATTATGCATGTGCATTGTATGTGTATGTGTGTAAGTTGTGTGATAGAATGAATGTCAATGATATTGTAATTATGTATTTTTTGTACTTTCTGTTTTTGACAAAATAATAAAAACTGTACCTGCACTTTTATATTTTTATTACTGCAAATTTTGTCTTTTTGGTTGAAAATTAATTATTGCATAAACCATTAACTCGATTGGTTCACGGGATTGTGGAAGGACGAGTTGAATTCACATTTTTCTGGCATCTAAAAACCAAATTTTTGGGGTTTTTAGGTTTTATGTTTTATGTTTTTGGGGCATTTGAGTTTTTTTAGTTTGGATAAGATAAACGGTATGTGAATGTGGTATTGAGTGTGGATAAAAAAATGTCACATTTAGATAGTGAATATCTTCACATCTGTAATACTATAAGCAGTTTCATCATTTAAACAGATAAACCGATTTATTTAAAGTCAGACAATTTTGGATTTCATTTAGGATTAGGTTTATTATCTTTAATATAACAGGGCTGTTATAAAAAATGTGGCTCCACATTTTTTACCAGTAGAGAACTTCCTTAAATTGTTTACCTTTACCTATTTTAAAAGAACAATTTATGTGTAAAAATTTGATTCAGGCTGGAATACTACCCTATTTTTGTGTGTTTAAAACAATAATTTTTCATCGGATTTCAAATTTTTTGGAAAGGTATTTATTAAATTATATTTTTTGCTAAAGTCTACTAAAAAATCTCACAGAAAAAATGCATTGTCGTGGTGTAACACAATAATTCTCTAATCTTTGTAAACGATCTATATTGCACTGAGACATTTAAAAAAGGGAAATAAATTCTTTGAAAGATTTAATCTTTGTGTGTAATAACAAAGCTTAAACGCAATGTTGAATTCCTTCACGTTAAAAGGTCAAATAGCCCATCGCCTTCCTTATGAGATGACATTTAAATTAAACCAGAAGTCTGTCATATCTTACTTATCTTTAGTTTATCTTGTAAAACACGGATGACACATTTCTCCTCGTAGTAATAAAGTAATTCTCTATATAAGTATTATAAATTAAATACCTCCACTTTCCTTGACAATTATTTCTCACCTTAATTTAATTCTTAAGCAATTTAGGTGACAACAACAGTTTACTTCGGTATACAGTTTTGTAGCTAAAGATAAAAAGTGCATAGGGACATTTACATCCGTTCTACTAAAATTTAACAAAGTTAAAAGGCTATGATATACCGTCAGTGAAAATAGAATGTAATCACACATAGTTAACAACTGTGTAAATTTTAAATGGCTTAGAGTAATCTGTTCTCTTTTCTGTTATCTTTTAAATATGAAAGAATTTTAAATTTTAAAATGTTTAAAAGTTTTTTTTCGAAGCAATTAGATTAAATGGTTCATTAACTCGAAAGATTATTTAGCTTTTAATAATAATAACTTACAATTAACTCAACTATCTCCTTCCCTCACATCCTAGACAATTAACAATGATTAAAATAATCTCAACATGATTTTTGGTACTTTTGTGATTATATTGTAAGCGTTTGTTAAAAGGTAATAAATTCAATTTATGTAATTACTAATTAGATAAAAAACAATGGAAAGTATTTAGTGAGCTGTGACTCCTTAACTATTATGTGGCTTGCGTTGTAGATTATTGTGACAAAATTATTATGGAAGCACGATTGATAGAGATAATTATTTTTTGAATGTGGCTTATGTTGTTTATGGATTATGTTGTTTAATGAAGCTAAGCATTAAATGCAGTAATTGGAGAACAATACAATTTAAATTGGGATGGCCGTTCATTGTTTTGTGCGATGGCCTAATTTTTATTTTTATTTATGGTGGGATTTAGAGCAGATTCGTTATTTTTTGTGCGGATTGATAGATGCTTCGATAATCTTTCGTACTGTTTCAATTGGGCTTGTGGATTAATTTAAATTCATGTTTTTCCTAATGAAGAGACTGAAGGATTAATGATTGTGAATATTAAAGCACATTAGGTTAATTGCCTATACTTAATTCATTTATTATAAAAGTAGAAATCTTCATTAATATTAATTGTGAGATGAAGCCGAGCCCAATGATTTTATTACGTATTTGTGTTGTCCTTTTTATAAATACTTTTGTTTTCTAAATCTTTGCTATTTCCGGGCGTGGCTGTAGCCCATGTAGGATGTTCGTTAGAGAATGTAATGTAAATGATATTGTATTATGTCATGTGGGGAAAACTACTTTAAATGTAAATAAGGTGTTTTATTTTATTTTAAAATTTAAAATTTCATCAACAGGATGTAAAAAATTAGAAAAATATGGTTAACCTTAAAAGGATTTAGAAACTTTTAAAAAAGCATTCAATATTTTGAATTTTAATATCTAAAGTTTTATTTAATTTTTAATAGTTAAATAGCTCAAAAATGGACAACATCTTCAACTTTAAATGTTTTTAAAGTTGGTGTAGAGTATAGAGGAAGTAAACACGACACGCGACAAGATAGTTAAAATAAACCATATCAAGTACGGGTGTAACCAAGTAGCGAAAGCTGAACGTTTCAATTGTATTAGATTTGAATGTTTTTAAACAATATAACATTTTTAAACGGTATTTCGAATTTTTGTCACAACTCATTTCGACCTACTGGTCAAAAACTATCCAAATATATAAAAATTGAAATTTGACCTTTGACCTCATTTTGTGACCTTAAAGGTCATCCTAGAC
>JAQFZZ010001076.1:0-12753 GCA_034696405.1 Isotoma caerulea
ACTAGACTATTGACCCGATCGTGCTGATCGGGTTCTAGGTTTAAGGGAGCAATTCTTTGACTGCACCTTACAGTTGTATTAACGCTCCCTGAAATCTAGAACCCGATCAGCACGATCGGGCCAATAGTCTAGTATAGTATAATGTTGTATGACCATAAAAAATGTATGAACAAACTCCAACTTCAAAACGTCTATTTTTTATTACGTATATTGTATGCATTACATTCAATGGTACAAAATAAATCTACAATAGCGACCTTACCGACAGGTCAGAGAATCTTTTACGTCCACATCAACGCATATATGTGGAATAGATCAAAACGATAAGAGACGATAGATTAGATTTAGAATACATTTAAATCCGAATAACTTACGATTAACATTCTTTACAACAAAAATGGTCAGCATTGTGTTTAGCTTTTAGTAACTGGTATTTACCACCTTTAAATAATTATATACTTGTAACGTCCTTTTCATAAGGTGCAGTGGTGTTATCTTTAATGTTCATTCTTACATATGATATAATATTTACCATTGCCCATCCATGTTTAACCAATAAATACAAATATAAATACAGTAATAAACAATTCATATTTTTTGCTAAATTTTTTTTAATCACTTAACAAAAAAGTTTGAAGCATGAAATTTGGAATTACAAAGCTTACAATAGTTGACTTCGCATGACATGTGCAAAAAGTTTTATGCACTATTTAAGATTTGATTCATCTGTACATTTTCTTTATAGGAAGCTTATTATAAATTTTAGAATTATCCAGACAATTTTCATATAATCACTGTACACTATGAATATGTTTTGAAAAACAAATTATAAAAAAGGTATCGAACTGTTTCATTTGTGTGTTTTTAAATTGTTTGATTTATTAAACAACATCTATTTATTAAAGACAAATCAATGATTTTAATAATAATGTAATTTGACTGATTTTGTCTGTAATTTAGGGTGATTTGAAAATTCTAATGCGGAGGCAATGAATTAACTAACTTTATATTTTTTCATTGTACTTTCTGTGATGTTGAGTTATCATTTATTATTGTATCCTTCTAGCACCAGTAACGTACGATTTCCTAAGTAAGGTTAATTGGAAGTTAGGGCTTAATAACCAGTGACTATGCTTAAATACTTTATAGCGAAGTTCTGTAGCAATCGGGTCGGGATTTGATACATAGGAGCGCTAGATGGATATCGTTGAAAATAATCCGAACAATCTCGGTAGAATATCTATCATATCATAATGAATAATAATAATAAATAAAACGTACTTCTTCGTCTTTACGATCTCCTTTTTGTTAACAATAAGTCGATGTCCATAATTTTGCGTTACTATATTCGTAGATGTCGACTACACACACAATATATTTTCCTTATGCATTTATCCAGTAATTTGTATCGATAAACTTTCAATATTTTAACCTAATCTGTTTTAAGACTCTCTTCCCTGAATTGAGAAATCAAAGATAGACAACGTTTACAAAAATGTATTTCAAGCATTAAAGATGAATTAATTTAAATATTTGTGTTATATAATTCATTCTTTGTGGAACACAGACGCTTAATAGCTTGAGAACATCGAATCGAAACTATTTCCACTTTTCTAATAGTTTAAGTTAATATTATCTGATCTGAATTGAAGAAAGATGAAGATGCACGGAGATAATTGGTCTAGTAGAATTTTGATAATCGATTATCAGCACGTCACATATTTAAGGAACGGGTCTCTGATACTAAACTAGTAAGTTTGAATTTGTTTAAATGTTTTGATGAGCCCGCACCATATTTTAGAATATCGAACGCGTTAATTATACTATTCTTATATGTCATGCATCATAGAATATTTCAAGCTGTTTTTGTATCAATTATTAGATTATCTATATTTATACTTTTATACGTGTTGCAATCCATATTGGACGTCTCGGATTTATTCAATACTGCGTAGGCCGTATTGGAAATTTTTCTCCAATTTCATAAAACCGTTAATTGCTTCTCTATCTTGGAAGATATGACAAAATGGTTTACTGGTCCAATATGGACTGCAACACATGTTTCGGAAGTTTTAATGTTTTCATTTTAATAACCCGCTGATATTATTGGGCATTCTTTACAGGTTGAAAATTTGGAATTTGAATCCCCACAAAAATGCTAACACTATCAACATTGTCACTTTACAATTGTACCTAAAGCCGTGTACAGATTTAATTTTGAGTTGACATATACATCTTGTCTTACAATGTCACAAATTTAATGATTTTTGAAGACAACAGGCATTCAAAAATTACTCAATGAATTCATCATATATTCTTCCACCAAAAGCAAACAATAGACAAAAATTTTTCATAGATGATATTACTAAATAGTTTTCTAAATGCCGAGGTTATTCAGGTAGACATTCAAAGCTCAGATTTAAAACTATGTTTCAGTTTCGGATGAAAAAGCGCACGAGAAGTTCTCTATGAAAAAAGCAGCCATTGGGAACGGCTACACTACAACTTATCATAACTCTCTGTTGAAAAATTATAATTTGCTCAAACTGTAAAGGTTGACATCAAGTATCTGTAGCATGCATTAGCTTGACGGTGTATTTTAAACCAAAAGAATACTTTACACGTAGTAAATTAAAATCCCTTGCAAATGCTTAGCACACTTATACTGTATTGAAGGTTAACAATATAATGAGATTTGATATGATAATGAAAATTTTACCGAGAATTTGTTCAAAGGAAAATCAAGCGAATTTCTTATATAACATCGCAGGTTTTATTTGAAGATAAACCGTTCACCGAGGAAGCTTAAAACTACTTAACCAACCGCAAAGTAAATCCGATAACTACGCACCGTTGATAGTTTGCAGATTACTTACATATAGTAAAAAAGTATTAAAAACAATGGATTAGTTCATCTCATTCTCCTTTCTAGCGAAATGGTTACTGCGTAATGTAACGTAGGTAATATTAATATATTTAAATTAATTTACTGTTAGAATTATTAGAAATAAACGTGTACGAGGCTATTTACTTATTATCTATTACAATCTTGTAGTTCAATCAAACGTGTCGTTTTAGATTAGGTAGTTCATTTCAACGTACTAGCTTGAAAACACAATCAAACACCAAGAAGCCCATCGATGTTTGTTTAAAACTAGAATAATCGACTTACAAAAGATTCCCATGCGCAACGATATGCTTCACACATTCCGTACAGCTTTATGAAATTGCATACCGTTCAAAAACATTTTCAATTATAACCTAACTGTTCGAAGAATGGTCACAAAGTGTTTATACTTAACCTTTAGAGTAAATATAAAAGGAATATTATTTTAACAAGCACAAAATTCGCTAGCAATATAAGTTTCCGCTGTTTTTATAAGTGATGTATTATATCTCGTGTTTCCGTGGGTAATTGCGAAGTAACGGGAGTTTTGCGCGAGAACCATTACTGGTCATCGTTTTGGATTCGATATATTCATCAGTCAGACAGTTTATCACAGAGAGGGGGTTTTTTCTTCACAAGATTTGTATGTATTCACCTTTTTTTACTGATGAAAGGATTAAGCACTCGTTTGTTCAACATCACGGATGCGACAACAGGGGTAACTTCACACCACATAAAACACTGATGTAATCACTCATAAGTCGTTACTAACGAATGTAGCTTTACTTTTCAACATTAACAGCTTGTTCTTGAACCTGAGTCTTTCACTGATTATTTTGGCTTCGATTCACTTTCTTCTCGATCTTCACGTTTTGAAAGTTTTGATCCAACAAGAGTTCTGCAAATTCATCATTAGTAAAGGTAAGGTAGCTAAACCTTGTTCATAAGTTCATATCTCATTAAGTACAATCGGAGGAAAACTAGTAGCGACTCTATTACACATTCGAAAGACTACCGTTTAGCTGTACTTACAGGTTATAATAATAAATTAGTTTTGCATTCAATTTATCGACTCTGAAATGCATTTTTTAAATCATCAATGTGACGTACAATTTCACATTCGCCAGCGACTTCAAACATAACCTAATATTTGACAAATGGCTATAAATGCAACAACGAGTTTTTATGTGGCGAAAAATTTTGCAGTTGATCTTTTTTTTATTTTATGAGCCCCACAAAAGGTACTTTCACAAGCATAAATGACGCACACAGACGAAATGAGACTTGAGTTATGATGCAACAACGCCAGGTAGTAGAGGAAATAATTCACTTCGAGAGATCAAAAGACGCTTTGTTTTTGCTAGACGCCTGAAGTACAACATGTGAGAAAAAGTGATGGACAGAAGTTTAGTAGACTGCATGAATCTGTTGCTTCGGCCAGGGGTCACCGCCAAACACTCTGCCAGATGAAAGAGAAAAGGCGATGGAAGATTGAAAAACATGACACCAATGATGGACAGCTTTGAGTTGATAAGTCAGACGATTCCATAGGGTCATCAAGGATCCAAGGATCGTCATAATCAGGGCTGCCGCAGGTTGTTGTAGGACGTATTACTGGTGGTGTCACTGGCTGAGTGCCTAGCTGGTTAACCCTGGCCTCATCTCAATCCCATTGATTCTCCTTCACCATGTGCGCCAATTCAATGATGTACTTTCCTTCTTTGTACTTTTGACTAGACTCAAAGGCGTGTTCCTGAATTTCATTTTATCAACATGAATTTAAGCCTTCAAATTTTTTTGTTTAACAAATAAAATATAATTACATATTTCCATCCCAGCGTTGTGCGACAGCACTCGCAATAAATATCCGCCACTGCATGAAGTCCTGTTAGTAATACCCGTTCTTCTGCCGGACCGCACCCGACGTTCACTCTAAAATGTAAAAATCAAAAGGATGTATTAATACAAATATTCATTATTCCCTGTGCATAATTTTGGAGACAAAGACTTTAGTTTGATGCTTTGCGATGCATGTAGCTAACATACACTTTACTTTTGCTATCTACGTTGCAGTTTGTTTACGCTCTATTATCTACGAAGAATATAGAATTAATTAGAATCCGCTGTCCTTAGAAGTATGTTTCGAAAACTACATTTATGAACTTTGCATTTTTAATCTAAATTCATCATTTCTTCTGAAGCTGAACTGGCAAATTTCCTATTATACATTTATTTATTTAACGTAGGTGTTCCTAAATTAACTAGACAGGTTATATTTAACTTACGCATCAATGTCGAACTAAATAAATGCATGACGAGTAAATCGTAATTTGCAGTGACATTATCTAGTATTAAAAACATTTTCCTATCGTGATAAATACAAATATTTGTAAATCAGTATTTAAAACTAGCTTAATCAGGCTTAATCGACAGTGGAAAAACAAATCACGCCCTTTGTTTTCCTAGTTTGCACTACGGAACAAAAATAGTACCTTTCTGATTATTGTGGTTACCGTCAATCGTAGTTAAGTCTCTTCGTTGCACAATATTTCTTCGCGTAAATACTGATAGGAGCATATATTTGGCTTTTATAGTTTACTCCTGAAATCAAAATGAACTTGTGCAATTGGATTAATAAAACCAAATTATTTCCCCTCAAACTAAAAACGTAAAAATTTACTTTCAATTTCACTTAAATTCATGAAGTAAATAAAAGCTGTTCCAGTTGGTCGCCATCCTTTGTAAATTTCGAAATACATTTGTAACAGCGTAACAGTAGTAGTATGTTATATTTTGAAACGTCAAGTCTTTCAAAACACTTTTTAAACATGTCATGTTGTCTTGAAAAAATATTCGATTGAACTTACACTGAGTTGAAGAGGTATGCTCTTCCTTGGCTTCCTTGAAATGACTGCAATAATAGAAAAACATTCATATTTAAAATTTTAAACATCATATAGAAAGGATTAATATTTTGGACATTCAGAAAAAAGTCTCAGATTGTTCACAGTTTCCACATCTTAGATTGGTTTCACCATATCGCTAGACATTGAGCACAAGCGAAATCAATCGTCTTTTTTAAACCAAATGCACTTCCCAAAATCCACATCAAATGATAGCGTTACAAATTAAGACATCAGTCATAATAAAGTATCTTATAAATTTAAAATCCCATTAAAACTCATATAAAGTAGGAGTAGGACGTTACCATTAAATATATAAAACCAAATATACAGTGCAAATATCTACACTCCATTTATTCTGAGGACAAAACGGATGTTTACTTCAGACTTCACATCTTCCATTGAAATAAAATAATAAAAAAATAAATAACAACATACAAATCTAATTTCCCTTTGCTGTCTTTCAAGTTCGAATCCTTTTCTCATAGACTCTTTTGCAGTATGGCCAATTTTGATCAGTGGCACAAACATACATTCCAACCGCACCCACACAATACTCGTACATCTATGATAACATTAATGAAGTAATGAAATATGTATAAGCCTGGAGATGTTGCTAAAAACACGAAAACAAAAAAATCTGCTTCGCAAATTTGAAATCCAAATAAATATTTTTTTGTAAAACTAAATCGTCACATTATTACAGATACGTGCAATGCAAGCACATAATACAGAAACATATTAACATTAAAAAATGTATTTCAGATTCAACGTTTTATGATCGTCATTCACTTTGGGTCATTAAAAATATTATTCTTTAAAGCATGCCATTTCAATAAGGGCTGAGTAAACACTGCTAATAACTAATAATATGATAAAATCAAAAACAATGGGACCAAAAGTTACGAAATCAACAAATAAGGCCAAATGCTAACTTTCAAGAGTTATAGTAAGATGATCATTAAGAAGAATCTCTGGACGAAATTGACTGAGCGAGGGGAAAAACATTTTATGAACTTTCAACCCAATCGGCAATCTCGTCTTGGTTATTCCAGAATTGAGTTAGACCAGTGCAGTGTGTATTTGGCCTCGTAGTTAGTGCCATGTTCTCTACAAAGTGTACAAATGCATATAGTAGAGTAGTTCTTTAGGGAAAGAAGGCCAAAAGCTGACTCCAATATGTGTAAAGAAAACTGAGGAAAGGGTGAAAATCGATCGCCCTTGAAAATAGTTGAAGGACCCATCCGTTGTTCATTCTATGTTAGATTTCACCAATACAATACCTAAATATTAGGTACATCCAACAGTTAGTCTCGTTGTACACTTTCCCCGTTTACTTGGGTTTGGGTTCCACCACCGACCGAACCGAAGAAGAACAAGAATTGTTTCCCGTCACTTTCTCCAGCCGGATTGCGGTACAGATATTATTCCCTGGAATTTTCCTACATGGTTGAGTCGTTCGTGTGCGAAATATTCAGACTTAGCTACTGGTTCTTCTCTATTTCTAATGCAAAATGTATTCGTTGATAGTGGTTCTATTGGTCTAGTACCATGCTCGTATTAGTCCTAAACCTTAAAGCTCGCTCAAATCTCAAGCTTCCTCCATTTCCCCTGCTAATGATGTAATATCTCACAGGAGGAATTGGACATACGTACAATGCAACATTAAAAAATTCCATACACACACGTCCAGTCAGGCAACCCCTTTGACTGAGTATTTGTACATGATAGAGACAGATAGAAGACCCTCTTATACTTAAGTAAAAGTTACAACCTGAGTCTCCGAGAGATTACAGAAACTAAATAACAATTTATTTAGTGAATAGTGGAGATTCATGCGAATTCTGTTATGAATTCTGAATTTCGTTAAACAATGACGGAGATGATGGCTTTTAAACTTTTTCATTGCTTTCTGATGGAGTATTCCTATACAATGGCTCCTTAAGAACGTGCACATGTCCGCGACACAGCCAGCGAACTATATTTGATTTTACTGATGTTGGTCAACAAACCATTTCAAACTACCTTTCTCCACCTTTCATTTCGATTTTTTATTTGTATCTCATTATGTACTCTTGCTCCATAATGTGTACATTTCGAAGAATATAAGGTGAATTTGTGAACAAATTCATATGATTCATAAGAAATAATACATTTTATTGCATGGTTCATTATGCTTTCATCCTTTTTAGACAATATTTACGGGGAAGCTCAAATCATTAGAATTGATTTTAGAATGGTATTAATTAAATAGCGGTTGAGAGGATTAACCTTTTCAAGCCATCATATGTAACATTCTCATAAACCCACGTCCTAACTTAATTGTCAACAATATTTCGGTATAAGTTACGTGTGGGCTATGGCTAATTTTGACAGGACAGGATCTTTACACTTTACAGTCATGATATCCCTTCCTTTCCTCTGTCTAGGTTTATTATCCTGTCAGGGTAATAAAATAGATAGCAACTCCCCACCCACTCGGTTTCAATTTATTTTATCTTTCTTTAGATTAAGATTATGATTTAAGACTGTACAAAATATTTTGTAAACTATTCTTGTTTTACATTATAGTTGTGGATGTGGACTGTAGTACATTTCTTGACATGCAGGGTTTACAATATAAAATTATAATAAGTTATCATTTTTCTATTTTATAATGACACAAACTTAAAAGTAAAGAGTAAAGCATTTCATATACTTAAATGAATTACTTTCTGGATTAAACTAGTTGCATCAAATATTAATTTTTTGTGACTAAATACTATTACTATTGACCCAAGTTTAGATAACTATACTGCACTGTAAAAGTTGGAAATTTTAAAGATATTTTATTGAAATGACAAAAAAGGTTAAAAAGTTCATAACGATTTATGTTTTACGTATGAAAGACTGTGTAAGAGCACCCAGTATTCTCTGGAATTTCCCTTAAGATGAAAAGTTGGCAGATTTAACATTTACTTGCGAATCAACCACTTGGAAATACTTTCTCTAAATGTTTTCATCACATATATTTGTTTCCTGCATGTGGAAGAAGGTCAAAGTAATTACCATGTGACAAATTGCAATAGCACCGCAGTTTCATCTTTTTTGCTCTTCCATTAAAAACTTTCTTCATGAAACTAAATTACAAGTAGGAAAACAGTCGACTACATTTTATGGTGTAATTATGTAGCGCATAACGGTAGCAACAAATTATAATAGAAACCAATTAAACAAAAAGGGTTGTACACCTCCATACTTTTCTTTCGTAAATTACATTGTCAGTTATGCTTTATACTATCCAGCTGCTAAATACTGTTTAAGTAAGATAGTGCAAATAATGTATGCATACACAAATACAGGACACGACGAAGCTTACTGTTACTTGTTACACCAATCTTTAACCAACAGACACTTTACTAAATTTTAACGACCTTGAGTAATATTGCTTGTGAGTGTGAAAAACAAGTGCAGAAAGCATAATAATTTTCTCTTTGACTTTAAATTTCTAATCTCTAGTATTAATATTTCGTGTCATGCTTCATATCAAACTCTGCTTTAATCTTGGTGTCAGTGTCATACATACAAAATATGAACTGAAAATCTATCGAGCTACAGAGATTTGACGGATTTTAAACCCTAAAACCTAGCGATTTTATTGATACAAAAGTAAATTAAATTAGTTCTCAAGTGACTATAAGGAAAGGATAGCTGCTTTACAATCTGAGATAAATATTCACCCATTGGAAAGAAGAGAAGGGAACAATACCTTGGAGATGAGCTCATCATGATTGGCAAGATGAGCTCTGCAGTGGACACAGGAGTAGAATCTATGGCAGTTGGCCAAATAAGCTTGAAACGTCTTGACCATTGTGCCGTTGGCTGTAAAAGGCTCACCCGTTGAAGGGTGCCGAATGTGTCCCACAGTCGCCAGTGCTGCAAAAAAATAAATTACTTGTCACCAACATTTTGACATTTGTATAGAATTTGAAATTCAAACGGTAGTTTTTCTGAAGTTAAATCTGTGACGGAAACTTTCTCGGAAAATCTATTATACTCGCGAGACAACAACAACCGAAACCTGATCTGAAATGCACCATGCATAAAGTATAATTTACTTCTCACGAACTTATAAGACTCGGAAAAAGAAATCAGGCGTTAGAGCTATACTAGTACTTCTAAAAGTAATATCGGGTATTTTGAACTAAAAACTTTATTCCTCTACCAATGCATAGTAGTTAAAGGATTAAAAGGATTCATTATATTGAAAAGTCAAACAGAAAAATTACCAACACATGCATAGAATAACGGAGACGAAATTGAAAACATTTCAGCAGTTGACTATCTGTCAAAGCTGGCTGTGCTGGCTTCTTTCCCAGAGTCAAGTTCACACACACGCAATAAACCTTATGGGAATTAAATACTTGGCTGTTATAAAAACCGTTAAAACCTGGCTTCGCACTAACTTTCAATCTTCAGATTTTTCTGGCTCATACGACGTACAATTCTTCACTGTCACAGTCATGGTACACACACTAATCAGTTGATAAGAGGCAAAAATAGACAACATGCTTGTATTTCCGAACTTTCATTCCACGGTATAAAGGAAAAAACGCTATATAATACACGCTGCAGCATAGGAAATTCCTCGGATCTGACTGAATGGTCTTGAACTCAAAAAATACAATTCACAAAGTTCAAGTTTCTTAAACCCTCTTTTTTATTTCTTATTTGGAGTTTTTAGTGAGTCAACTGAGTCAAGCAGAGATAAATGGCAACTTCCTGTATATATTCTATAAGTTTACTGTTCTAAAATATTATGCATTCTATCTTTGCGAAGCTGCAAATTATCGTTTTCATTTTACCACGGTAATTAAAATCACGCAAAAATACACATGAAAAATTATTTCATCTTATTTCTCGTGTCGTCTTCGCCATACCCTTTTGTTTATGAATTCATTTCGCATGCATATAAAATGTGGCTAAAATTAGTAAAAGCAACTCAGAAAGTCAAGAAAAATTGTAATTTAAGTGTTTTCGACAAGCACATATGGTTAAATAGCTGATAGAAACAACTCAGAAGTTATTCATGAAATACCAGAATATCACATACAAATGTGCTTCTTGCTACGTCAAATGCTTTCATTCCTGCTATTACTTTTATAAGTACACCGTCTATAATTTGAAAATGCTAACTTTGATATTCCAACTACGGACTACATAAGAATAAGTCTAGTGAAGTCAAAGAGCTATTATAAAAACATATAGTGGGTTTATCTTAAAAACTACGCAAAATTTTGAACCCGTGAGAATAATAGCTGATTTTTTTTTAAAGTAAAGCATAGCGGAAGTTGAGCCGTTCCTGTTGTTTCGTCACGAGGCTCATCATCTCGCACAAAGCATAGCCAAAACCTTCCGTTAAAAAATTACTCTGTCATGTGTTTTACTAAATAGAAAAGAGCAAGCTTTATTCAGAGTAAAAACTAAAAATCTACTGTTAAATGCAAAATATAATCATTGTCCATTGTATGTACGATCTCTTTTTTGCCTCTAGGAAGAGACAGAAGTTCATGGTTACAGACTGAATTGAATTGAACACTTGACAAAGTCGGAAATAATTTTTTAATTCAAAATTATGGGAACTTGTTTACCTCAGAAATGCACTGGACAATGCCAGTGCCACAAGGGGACGATAAACTTCACCGAAAATCGAGATGATTACAAATCACAAAATCTGACAGTATCCACGTCAGCTTCCTTCCGAATATGATCCGAGACCGAGGCTTCATTCACAACCTTTTCTGTAGCCTATAAGTAGCAAATAAAAACACGGGAATGAATAAATAAATATTAATATCCAAAGGGGTCATTGTCATCACCTGTACAATAACATTGGTTTGGTTGGTACGCTATGTGTGTATAAATAAATCCATGCCTCACCACTTCCTTTACAGCCTTTAGTACTATTAGTACTGCACTAACTACTAGTATATACTGCAACTATTTTAAAACCAACCAGTGTACTAAAAATTAAATTCACTATCTATTATCTATTCTGTCATGACATGAGATCCTTTTTATGTAATCGGTCCACCACTTTTGTCACTTTGTTGTTTAAATTATTAATAAACAAGCTATATATATATTTGTAATGCAAAAAATACAGTTAGTAACTATTGTCTTTTCTGATAAAAAAATATTCAAAAATGTATACGTTTCTTTATTAATTTGAAGTGATAAGAAATATAACTTCGTATGTTTGTACGCCTTGTAACGTGAAACGATAGACGATAACGCCGATAACCGAAAAACTTGACGTAATATATAAATGAACTCGATGCCCTTCTTATGTTAATCTTAGGTTTAAAGAAACCCTATGCTCAATGTGTTCACCTGTTCACACCTTACCTTCCAGTTTACGACTGAAACTGAATTTTTTATTCTGCATGCCACATACAGACTTTCATGTATTTATCATATCATCCATACCCATCTCTTCTCATACAATAAAAGAGTTCAGACTTATAGTATGCAATATTTTTATATTCTAATAAATGGACTCTGGACCAATATGACAGATTGCCAACATTTAAACTTTTCCCTTATCTTTAGTCATTCAACAAGCATGGTAGTTTATTATTTCTCACAGTACACTAAATCCCGGATTCCTAAATATGAGATGCTACCGGATAGTAAGAAGAAAAAGTAGTTCCGTTACTTAATTAATTTTAGTTTAGTTAGACAACGCAAATTCATTTTTTATCACGATCACTAGCGAGATACACCAATTAAATTCTGTTGGGTTTCCAAAATCGGACAAATATTGCTTCAGAGTGCAGAGATAGAGCTACACCACATAATATGCAAGGAAACAACCTAGCAAAACCGTCAACTCGCTCTTAAAATACAAATAATAAACCATTGTAAACATTAGTGTAAAAAAGAAGCGGAGCAAACAACAAGTAATCGTTTGAAATGATTCTG
>JAQFZZ010001077.1:0-12751 GCA_034696405.1 Isotoma caerulea
GCATTACCAAAGGACAGATTCAGTCTCATTAGGGTATTATAGGTTGATGAATAAAAACTCATATGAATTAGTAGGATAAGATCATATTTCGAAGTGCCCTCCTCTTGCTCGAACACAGAGTCGTTGTCGCTTCCTCCAACTTCCAATCGCGGCTCGGACCTCATCCATAGGAATTTCATTCCAGGCCAAACGAATTGCTACTTTTAAAGCGTCGACATTTTTATGAGGCTTAGCCCAAACAATCTGCGTTAACTTTCCCCAAACGTAGTGATCCATAGGATTGAGATCGGGTGAGTTAGGGGGCCACTCAGCATGAGGCACAAAATCAGGAATTTCCTCCCTTAACCAGGCCTGAAAGTCTAGCCTTATGGGATGGAGCAGAGTCTTGAATGAATGTCCAATTTTCGCTTTATCTTCAACTCTTCCATCATGAATGACCGGAAGAATAGAAAGGACGCAGGGTTTATTGACAGTGCAAATTCGCACGCTCTTTTCACCCGTATACATTTTATTGCATTAGCATGTACGATTAGTTTTTTATACGCTTCGAAAATCATGTATCGGAACACTTGGGTCACCCTGTAGTTAACTGAATAATGAATACTAAGTTGTAATTACTTTTTTTTATTCATGTATCATCACTGGATGCTTAGCTCCTAAAATTGGGTAATTAACTCCTAAAACTGGCTACTTAGTTATATTACCGACTATATACTTCCTAGTATTGAGTTCCAAAATTATTCTTATACTGAGTCCATACTCTATTCAGTATAGTGAGTGTATATCTTCCAGTTCTGAGCATATAATCGTAGTACTCATATTTCTTGGTATTATGATTGCTTGTATTTCTTGGTGTTATGAGTACTTTTAGTTCTTTGTACTAGTTATTAGCATCATGAGTACTTATATTTCTTATTACTGTTCTTGGTATAGTTTTTAGTACTGCGAGTACGTAACTTCTTAGTCTTGTGAGTACTTATATTTCTTATTACTGTTCTTGGTATAGTTTTTAGTACTGTGAGTACGTAACTTCTTAGTCTTGTGAGTACCTATAGTTCTTAACAAGCTCTAAGTATTAAGTACTTAGTTCCTAGTATTTAGTACGGAGAATTATGTTAAAAAGACATTTTTGAATAATTTTCCATGTTGCAAAAAACTAGTTGAAGACGGTAAATGTCAAGTGAGAAATAGTATTTTTTATTTCGATTTACTAGTGTTTTTAAAATTAAGTTTTTTTTTGAAAATTCCAAAAAACAAATAAATAAAACAAACCTCATGTTTTGATAAAACATTGAACTCTTTGCTCGTTATGAAATAAACAAATCCGACTTTTTAATAATATCGCAATTATTAGGGGTACTGAAGTACTAAACATATAAAATTAAGAGATAGATTTTCTTTAAAATTAAGAGGTTTCCTTTAAAAATTAGTGAAAAGTGTCCCTTATAGAACTGTCTATTATAAAAACTATAGATGAGCTACAAATAAAATAAAATTACTAAAGTATTTAAGATTTAGTTCTTTATGCAGCAGTCCAATTGTAATTCTTAATATAGTAGTTAAAATATAATTTTTTAGAAATACTTAACATCAGGGTAATTGAGTTGTATAGAACTTATTATTTTAAAATTACTAAAAAACAATTAAAATAAGCTTCTGTAATTTTTTAAAACCTTTTCCAATGAGTTTGGACGAATTTAACTGAAAAACTTTTGTTTTAAAATGTTCTGATTGATTTTTTTTTAAAATCAGAAATTAAAGTTTCAAAAATTTTAAAAACGTGTTTATTAGTGTTTGATTATGAATAATACAAAAAACAATAAGTTGGCAAGTTTAACTTATCATTGTCTTAAGATTTTAGTCATATTGCACAATACACTAACATCCGGCACCCTGCCGTAGACCGGGCCTTATACCCGCCGGCTAGTTTGGGTAAATTATTAGCCCAACTTTCAAAAGGGTTTTAATTTTTTTAAGGCCGAACACAAGTCCCAAAAAATTCTAAAAACATCTACAACTAATAGGCTATAAGATCCAATTTATTGTTTGTCCCTAGCTAATGGGCTTTATTTCCAAAAAAAAGTTTTAAAAAATCAATTTTCCCTATCTACCCCATTATGAAAAAAATCTTTCGGAATTTTTTCCCGAAAATTTTACATTTAAAATTTTTAGCAGAGTATCATCATTCGATGCAGAATTTAATGCTCTACAATGATATATCAAAAAACCCAAATGCGAACCCATCCTTTAAGAAATTACATACAGTCAACATTACAGTTTCTTACTTCTTCGTGTGTCGTGTCATTTAAAGATATATTACACATAATTTGTTTTAACTTTAAACTCACATTGATATTTGTATGTCAATTGTTTGTTGTGTGTTGTTGGTTGTGTGTTGAGATTATAACAAAATCAAAAATACAAATTAGACATTTGTCAAATTATTTTTTTATTAGTTAACAATACACAATACACAATAACAATATAGTTTTTGTACGATCACATAGAGCTGTATTTTTTACATGAAACGTTGGTGAGAGGATCTTTAAAAAGATCTTCAGTTGGAGATTGTTCTATGTTTTTATAAATAGACAAAGATTAAATGCTACTGAAGTCGGTTTTTAATATGGATGAAAATAATATTAAGGTAAGGACACAGCCAACAGCAGGTGGCAGGAAATCGATTTGAACACATAAATAACTTTCTTTTTGAATAACTTCTAATTTGACTAGTTAAGGTTAGAGCATAGAGGTTGAATGGTTGAAGGTTATTTGCATTATAGTTTTTAGTAAGAAATAACTTGACTATCATTTATTTGTTATTATAAAGTGTTTTAAGTGATGTGTGATGTGTTATTGTTTGGTACTCATTTTATAAATTGTTGTTGCAGCTAGTGGGTAGTGGAGGAACTGGCCAACCTATCGTTGTGCAAACTATTAGTCAACCCAATGTTCCCCAAGGGATACAAATTCTGCCTTTAGGAAACTTCGGAAATTTACAGGTGAGTAATGGGAATGAATTGTGATAAAGTTAAAGGTTATACTTTAAACTATCAATTTTTTACTTGTGTAAACCCTGATAAATCAATAAGTGTCGCTTATTCTGATATTTTTAGGGAACTCAGTTAATTCAAACTGCAGATGGGCAAACTTTTATCTACCAGCCTGTTTCTGTGGATGGGCAAAATACTACTCACACTTCACAAAGTTTAAATCAAATGTTGGGACTAGGCAGTTCCATTCAGCTTCCTTTATCGTCAACTGGTACCGCTACTTCTTCCGGCCAGACAATTACCATTCCTCAAAACTTAGGCCTTAATGGAGCAAATATCGTTAGTATAATTTTTAACATAATCTCTCAGTAGTTAAATTTTGATTGAAACTGTCTTAACCTTAACCTAACTTTTTTCTGGTTTTTTAATTCTTGTTTGAATTTTTTCACTCTTAGATGGTTCAGTCACCAGGCTTGCCTATTGCAAGGATGCCAATTCAGGCTCCTGCAGAACTTCTGGAAGAAGAGCCTTTGTACGTCAACGCGAAACAATACCATCGAATTTTGAAGCGACGTCAAGCCCGAGCTAGACTGGAAGCTGAAGGCAGAATTCCAAAAGAACGACCAGTAATGCATTTTTTAATGATGAAAATTCAAAAATACGGATTTTTTTTGTTTATTTTGGTGTTTTATCCTTAGAAATATTTGCATGAGTCACGTCATAAACACGCCATGAACCGAGTTCGAGGAGATGGGGGGCGTTTTCACTCAGGCTCAGTCAAAGGAGATCCAGGGTAAGTTAGTGCTTAGAAAGATAAAAAGCAGCATGATTTTGTTCCTTCGCTTCAAATATGAAATCTTTTTTTTTCTCGCAGATATATGGATGATGACATGGAAGATGGCCAGCAAGACCATTTGGATCCTAATACTGATCCCTTACAACTGTAAAAAATATTAAATAGGCCTAATTTCTTTATTGTTGGCGTAAACGCCAACTTTTCTCGATGAAGAGAAGCGAAAATCTCACTAAATCGCTTCCCTCACTTTCTCGCAGAATAGAGCAATTGTTACCAGAACGGCAAACGAACCTTTTGCATACATTAAACAACTACTTACAAAACATTTGTTTTGTTCAAATATGTAAAATAGTACATGTCATCTGGGCTTTGCTTGGTTCGTTTCTATTTGCTATGTAGTATGTAATGCAGCTAAGTCGCAACTGCTAACTACATGGAATAATCTTTAATGCTGGTATTTATTGCAATAATAACATGACTGATTTTCTATATGACTTAATGACGTATTATGTAGGGAGTTGACATTTAGTTATTTAGTAAAGACAAGTTTGTAAGTTAGTCACCTCATCTCACCTTGCCATGTCGTTACTCAAAGCCCATAATTGAACGTAAAACAAAAACTTAAACTATAGGAGCAAATCGCTATAACGAAGTAGATTATAAAATGAATGAAAGAAGGATCGAACAGTGGATAGGATTTAAGGATAAGGATTCTAATGGATGAAAGGGATGAAGTCACTAATTTATCATCGATTGACGTGAAAATAGAGAGTACTTTGCAATTTTATATTTAGAAGCAGTCACTATAAATAAATATTGTGGTCAAGGATTATGAATTTTAACGCAGGACTTTTCAAATTACACTTCATTATTATATTAAGTGCATGTTAAACTAGGTTACAATATAACTCATTTTTTTAAACATCGAAATCAATTTGAAGTTGAATGTTGACTAGTAATGAAGCACCAGTAATTTAAAATGTGTAATACATATGCACTCTCTCATTTAAAATGTAATGACTACTTGGACATTTCTTTGTGATACTACGAAAAATTGGGCACTCTGCAATTGATCATTAAGTTATGGGTAAATTTAATGCTACGTTGCAATTTGAAATTTATCTATGCAAATTCGAGGTTCGTTTGTATTAACATGTCAGTTTAAAAAAGGCGTTAATTTTTGGTACAATTCTCTGTTCTGCGAGGAAATTCTTTCTATATAACGTTTTTTATTCTCACAGTTCTGTTACTCCCAGTACTGATAGTGGTGATTTAGATTTAAACATGTTGTAAGTTGTAGAGGTAATTCTTGAAACAGAAACAATAAATATTACGTCAAGAGTTGTTTGTTATAAATACCTTTCGTACGTCTAATTTTTATTGCCATAAAATCAAGCATACAGTTGTTTCAAATAAATATATATAGGAGTCTTATTGCAGTGTGAGACTTGTGATCAATATAATATGATGATTTTATGTAATACATACTAATATTCGTTAAATGATTTAGGATGGCAACAAGCACCATTATGAATAAATGAGGTTTTCTATTGTTACAATATAAATATTTATTTATTGGAATATGATTTGCAGAGATAATCACTACTCAAATTGGATTTTGAGTAAGACTGATGATGAGATAATAATTTGAGATATATTGGCATTGCCAAACCTATTCACTTTAAATTTAGACTTCTGGTAGCGGTTTAAAATTTGAGGATAGGAAATGGAGGCATTTAAATGCCTCCTACTTCAGTCTACAATGCGCATAATATAATGTTTTTAAGTTTCGAATAAATATTTGATCTGACGATATATCTCATTAGATTTTCAAAGGAAGCCTAACCACACATGGTCAGGTTTCATAGTTAAAAAAAATTTTGTTACATCAGCAGCTACTTGGAAGATATGTCTATTTTGATGCGATTAGGGTCGTTTTTAAGGGTATCAAAGTTCCGTCTTGGGGCTCCTGCAGCTGCTATGGTACTAGTAGGTCCTGTGGAAATGTCATTTTTTGTAGAGGTAGACGTGGAGGAATTGCTATATGGCACATGTATTCGTACAGCTTCCCCACCAGGAATGTTTATGGATGAAGCGGGCCAATGAGATACTGATGATGATCCATCATTGTGGGTCAGAGAATTTGTTGTTATCCTAGGACTTGTGGGAACAAGAACTTTTCTGGGGTTCGAATCATTGATTACTTCATTAATACTGCCATCCAAATCGTATCTTCCATGATGGGACCCCTCCCCAAGACCTCTTCCACCTGGGGTTTCTGCTATTGGAAATGTGTCAGGACTACTTCTTGCCGAATAACTAGATTCTAGAGATCGGACAGGAGGAGGAGGTTTAGTACTTCTCATCACTCTTTCTGGACTATATTGACTATGCTTTCTTAAACTTCCATTCCCGTCTTCCCCATCCACTATCTTTTCCTTCACGCTTCCACTGACTTTGACCACAAACTGACTTTCGATGAATTCCATCGAGTTTACCGTTTCTACGGACCCATTTTCGACATGTTCTTCATCTTTGACATCATGTGCTGCTGCTTCACTAGGCCCTTGCATGTTAAGATCTCCATAACCAGCTGTTTTGTGCCTTGTTGATACACCATTCATTTTTAATGGAGTAGACTTGTTAGAAGCGTTAGTATTATTGTAATCTTCTATTGCTGACGCGTATGAAAAATTAGAAACGCTAGATAAAGGTCGACTAAAGTTATGAGGTGAATTTGCTACGGATGATGAGGCTGCGGATGTGACGGTGACCCTTGATGCAGATGCTTTTTCTGATATATCATCGAATTCTTCTTCTTCGAAACGACTTTCTCCGCCTTCACTTCCAAACACCTGAGTTTTCGGTTCTCTTTTTACCGCATTGTCTTTTAGTGCTTCTTTCCGTACTGGAACTGGTTTTACGATATTTTCCAGAAGGCCAAAGGGCTTCTTTGGTAATTCATCTTCACCTGGAGCACCGGCAGTGTCCAATTTCTTTCGATGAAGTTCTTCATTACTTCGTTGGTAGGTTTCAATAGCTTTGTCATTATCTATACTAAGATCTGAAGGGATTTTAGACTGAATGTAATCCAGCAAGTCGTCCATGTTTTTTCGGGCCAATAATTGTTTTTGATGTATCTTGAGTATTGTATATGCTCCACATATAAGTACTTTGTCTCCATCCATCAGGAATACGTCCCAAAGTCGAAGGGCAAGCTCAAAGGGGACTCTGTCAAGGAAGCACTGGAAAAACCACTTTAGAGTATATAGTCCAACATCTATTCCATGTTTATCCAAGTGCTTTTTAACCTTCGGCAGCATAATTTTCAATACTTTGTCATGGTGTGATTGGAAACGAACTAATTTGGGGAACCCAGCAATGAAAAATCCTGAAATTAAAAATGTCGTTATGTTGATATTCAACCAACAAGTAATTACTATTTCCAAAATAAAAAAGAGTTTGGATTATTTACCATGCATCCCGTATCTTTCGTGTGTCATAAGCTGAGAAAGACCCCAAAAAGCGTCCTCTTCATCCATATAAACGAGAAGCAAAGCTGCAACTTGGGACATTCCTTGACAATATCCTACTTCTGAATTGTAAACTGAGTAAGCACACAAAATGTTGAATAAGGAACGCTGCTTAACACCATATCTTTCACGAAACATGATGTGATCGCGGTATGTCCTATTTACATCCAAATCGATTTGTCGAACATCAAGGGAGTGTTTACGAGCTAGTTGATACATTTCCTGAAAAAATTGCAGATGAACTATTACGTAAAGAGCGATTTAAAAAACTCACTAAAATGCAGCGTGTATTTACTTTATTAATTTCAGCGTATGCTACTAAATACTGAGGGTCTTTGAGCTAAATCACAGTTACCAAAATTTGATTCGAATTTAAAACACTACAAACAAACAAATCTAAATAACCGGATGAATGTGATTATGTTTGCATCTATCTGTCGAAGCATTCGGTGATACAATTCATGCCACTGGATTAAAAATTAGAAACGTACCTCGTATTTTCCATCCTGTTGTTTTTTAATGGTAGGAAGGTCAAGCAGCAGGCCCCAGACTAGACCCCTTACTTTGTTCGGAACCCCCTTAAAAGTTCTTTTTCTCATCTTATCGCCATTTTTGTACTTTTCCCAATTCTGATACATTTTAATCCACTTATCTGCTCGCTCTGCTTCAATTTCCCTGCGTTTGTTTTCTTCAGGATTAAATTTGTCAGGGAATCTCGTATCACTGCAATAAAAAACCGCAAGTAAGCATCAAAAACTAAGTCAATATCAATAAAAACTGAATTGAGAAACAATATTTAAAATTTGGAACAAAATGCATTCTGTACCCATAAAAATATTCATATTAAATAGTAGTTAACGTACTGAATAAAACCATAGTGGTCGGTAGCATGGTAAATTTCAAATCCAGGATCCTCCCAAGCGTCAATTTGAGCCCCCTCTTCACGACCCTTATCGTACTTCGCAATGATACCCAGTCTCTCCTCCTCTGCCTTGTCGGCCCAGTCATTGTTATCCGCATCACCCATTCTTGTATTTTTTAAATCTATTGTAATATGCTAGTACACAGCTGCTTTTTCAGTTCAGGAGTTAAAATCAGTCTGTCTTCGACTACTTCAACAGAATTCAATCTAGATGGTCATCCAGATGAGATTCTTGTACTACTGAAATCATCAAACATCGTATCTTCGTATCCATTCAAATTATAGTTTCTTTTTAATCAAATAAACACAATTCAAAATGATCATCAAAATTAAATTGAACCATTCAATATTACTTACATTATGCATTGATTGAAGAAACTAAATCCACAACTAGCTGGAAACAACTCTGAGATCCAAGAATGAGATGACAGCTCGATGTAGATGAATATACCCCATGTTAAACTGTTTCCTTATTTTCTAATTACAATAAATACTGCCAATTGAATACGTCGTTCAAGTAGAAAATGTGAAATCTTGTCTCAGTTAAAACTTCTGCTGAATTTTCGGAATTGTTCTTAAGTCATCATTAGTAATCAGCACAGCAAAACAATCTTGTTTCTCTTTTCCTGTAGCTGTGGAGATAAAACAAAGTATTTTAGTCTTCAATATTAAAAATGATAAGACAACATAACTACCACACTCCAACAGCTGACTCTCAGTAGAATCCAATTTTGTCAAAAACAGAACAACTGCTGTCAACACTATTCAACTAATTGAATTGCACTAACCTCAGTGTTAATTTTATTAATAGCAATTAACAAACAAATCTGGCATCTGATAATAATAACAATTTCATAATATAATAATAAATCTTTCCCTAAAATGTAAAACTCACCAACTTAAAGTTTCACTCCCCACTAAACACTCAAAGTTAAATCGATGAATGAGTAAATTATTCAGTTCCACTCACTAAAAGTTGAATGAAAGTAGTATGCTAATAATAATGTTGTATTTCTATCTGATAATGTTGTTATAACAGACACACAGAGAGACATGACAGACGAGAGAACATGAATAACAGACAGATAGCTGCCGGTGAGTAGAATAGTGGTGGTGGTAGTTTGATGATATGAGATAGAGTGTAATAACGGTGAGTGAACGCAGAATAAAATTTATACTAATAACTTGTTATAAAATCTTTTTACTTCAATCTATGAATATGAAATGACTCCCTAAGACTAGTTTTTGCATTCTTCTATTTCTAATTAATTACATGTGCATGCATTTAAATTTCTTACGAGCAAACTATTTAGGTACAACAATTGCTTGCTCGGCCTGTTTGGAATTAAAATTCTTTTCCTACATCCAATCCAACATCCGCCAACAGCCCAACACTCTGTGACAAGAAGTGTGAAACTGTCCTGAGTCCCTCGTTCTCTGAGCTTTATTGTCACAAACACATTCAACAATTACTAATAAACTGATGAGTGAATTACAAGGTTCGATAGGGTTACTTCAACGAATGCATGATTGACATAATATTTTATCACCTTGAACTTACGCAGACAAGGGTGAAGGGACCCGGTAGGAGTTTGAGTTACTTTTTTGATGAGGCTACGATGATAAGATCTTGATTAATATTAATTTTTGTAATTGTACACTTGTAAGAATGTGAGTTTTGCACAAATTTCGTTCCAGCCACGCACAAGTCCAAATTAAAAGTTAAAGAAGTGAGGATGAAAATAATAGCGTAATGAATATGTTTCTGTTCCAGTCGATAGGCAATCAATGAATGAATGAGAGATGAGGAGAGTGAAAAAATGTGCTGATAAATCTCATCCGTCCGTCCGCCGTTGTCCCATTCCTCTTTCTTTCTTTCTCTCTATTTTCTATTTACTTCTTTCATCGGTATGCATGGTAACATTGTGATTGTTATTTGTGATGTATAAGTTAGCATATTATATATAGCTTTATCGGTACAGTGCAGTGAGTGTGATTAATATTTGACAGAGTGGAGTCACTGATTCCTCTCTGTAGGATGCAATAGGGAAATTCACTTCATTTTTGGGTTGATGACATATATTTTATATCGTGTGTATTAACAAGTACATCGAAACATTTCACTTTTCTCTCTCTCTCTTTCTCTTCTGGTGCATCTTTTATGTGTATTTGCTATTAGTGGTAGGGGTTGATTATAAAGCATGGGGTGAATTTTGATTTTGGTTAATAGAATGGTGAATAGGTTAAGCTGTCTATTGGTAAGGTTTAAGTAGGTTGGGAAAGGCCCCTGGATGTTGGTGAGGTGAAAGTAGGTTGGGAAAGGTCCCTGGATGTTGGTGAGGTGAAACTAGGTTGGGAAAGGCCCCTGGATGTTGGTGAGGTGAAAGTAGGTTGGGAAAGGCCCCTGGATGTTGGTGAGGTGAAACTAGGTTGGGAAAGGCCCCTGGATGTTGGTGAGGTGAAAGCAGGTTGGGGAAATGCCCCCTTGCCTGCCTAATGACATAATATTTCTGAAACCCATTTGCCTAACCGAATATTCAATTATGTATACTTCCGTTAACTTAAAAAATAACTAAAGTAGTTTGGGGGTTTTGATTTTTTTAAATGTTTCACTAGCATGACAATGTGTCACAGAGCGGAGACTCAGTCATAATCATGTCATAGACATTTTAAACTCTGCCGTGAAGATGAATTCTAGCGATTTGCCGTGTACTATACTATGCTCTATGGAGTATACCCCCATGAACTTAGGACTTCAGAGGGCACAGTAATTTTCAATAAGTTTCTGGTAGTTTATGGCTGCCATGGTCCAACTGGCATGACGTTTAAGATAAAATCTCGAACATTTTTCATGTCCGACCCCTTAGTTGGATTACTTCTGGATTAGTAGCACTTGGTTTGTAGAGTTCAACTCAACTCAAGGGAAAATGAAAAGGGAACTCAACGAAATGAATGAATTCTCTTGTTTCAGTGTACTACCCGTAGCGTTGTGGTATTACTCCAGTATATCCATGATGAGGGTGCGAGTCTTCTCCACAAAGAATGTATTCATTTAATATTTAATAAGCTTTTGCTGCAAATTCAAATCATATGCGTCCTTTAATTACATTCCTATGAATTACCGTCTAATTCGTGAATCATGTAAAGATCCTATTAATTTAGCCATTTCCGTTTTGCACGATGCTTATATGCCTCAACTCATCCTTCTTTACTATCTGAGAACAAATATGCCATTGAGGTTGTATCAAGAACTTTTTCAGGCTAATATAATACGGCTTCACAATCTAAAGATTAATTACAGGTTTAAATACCTAATTTTAATTTTTTTAAACATGCTTTCATTGTTAAAAGCATTGGGTTCATTTTTAGTCGTCTATAATTCGACGGTGAATTCATTCACAGCAATGAAAACAGTTCGTCCATGTACTGCTGCTTTTTTTATCTCAAACTTTCATGTGTTTCATGTTGAAAATATTCATTTCTTTCGTAAGGCATCGATCTCGATCTTTCATATTTTTCCAAGCAAGCCCAAGTAGCATCAATCAACAAAATCGTTTGTTCTTTATCCTTTTGCCACTATCGGTTATTTTGAATTTCAGGCCTTCGGACTTCGGACTAATAAAAATTATTGTTTTAAATCGAAAACGTACTTTTTGGAATATTTGTAAAAAGATGAATGAATTGCATGTTCATTATTGATTGAAGAATTTTATGATGTTTGTGCAAATACATAATTTTTTAATACTTAATTAGGATGGTCATAAAATTGGAAAAAAATAATTGTGAAATATTCTTGCTGACCTTGTAAATGTTATCTATTTTTGACACCAAACTCCAAACCAGCTTCACAAAAAAATTAAAACCTTGTGATTTTAAATTAGATAAATGAGATAATTCTCTGAGTTGTGTCGAATGCGAAAGAAAGGACGAAGGACTATTATTTACATACTATAAATTTTTTTTATATTTAACAAATGTGCATCAAGATCGTATGATTTATTTAAAATAAAATAAGTACCACTCAATACATTTAATTAATCATTATTAACATTCGGCTTGATAACATTTCTGGAGAAGCCAATCGGTAAAAGTGTCTTTCTTCAATAATAAGCTATATTATATATTCAAATTTCAACGCTCTATGCAATGTATTCAACATATAGATCGCGCGATGATAGAAGAAAAGAAGAAATTGGTAACAAAAATGGCATAATCGTCAAATTGTTATCAGACGACTTTTTCAGATACCGAACCAACAAAAGTGACAAAAATACTTTTATATGGATTCTTATTTTGAGTACATAAAGCAGTTTTGATAACTTGCACAATGAGTTTAATTTCTTGTGGGCATGACAAAAAATTCAAGTAAGAAGTATACTCTGCCTGCTCCATTCACCCCCATATAGTGGATTCTTTGGCAAGATAAAGACTATAAAGACGAGCATCCCTCCAGTATATCTATGTCCTTTAGGACCTTACCCCAGGGTGAGTATCAACCCTGACCTCT
>JAQFZZ010001078.1:0-12748 GCA_034696405.1 Isotoma caerulea
TTCTTCGTTCTGAACATAAATCGCATTTCCAGTGCAATTCATTTATATGCAAAGAACTCAAATGTTTATTTAATTCAGTGAATTTCTGAAATTGTTTGAAGCAAAAGTAACACTGATGCATTTTTACAGTATTCCATCCAATGTCATGAGTATTTCGTAAATGCTTTTTAAAAATTTGTAACGTTTTCTTCCTCTCCAAACAAAGTGTGCATTTGTACGGCAGTTCATTGATATGAATATTCCTCAAATGCGTTTTCATAGTGCAAGAAGTCCGAAAGGCTTTCAAACAAAAGTAACATTTATAGTTTTTGACACCATCGTGCATTAGTTTGTGCCTTATGAGTCCTGTCCGAGAACTTAATGTTCTGTTACATATTTTGCATTCGAGATTCGTCAAGCTTCTACTATTGGGATGGACAATTTTTATATGATTTTGAAGTTCACGTGTGGAAGCAAAATATTTATTGCATTTGACGCAGTTGTACAATTGTTCATTCAAATGCACTGTTTTTATATGTTTAAATTTTGAGTGTTTTGCTGTAAAACATCTCAGACATATCGGGCACTGATGTTCCTTACGACTAGAATGCACTTGTTGAATATGTTTTGTCAATTCACCATTTCTGAAAAATGATTTGCCACAAATGTTACAACTAAACGGCAAAAATGTTTCTATCGTGTGCTTTTGCAAGTGCCATGCTAAATTTGACAAATTTGATAAAGATCGTTTGCAAAAATAGCAAGTGTAAGAAGGCTTATCTGGCCCATGATTATGGCGCATATGACTCTTCAACTGATATCCAGTAAAATAAAGTTTTGAGCAAATTTTGCATTCTATAGTTCTTTTCTTAATTCTGTGTAAATCTTGATGCAACTTAAATGTATCAGACCGGAGAAATGTTTTGTCACATTGTTCACATCTGTAAATTTTCCTTGATTTTCCATGCTGGTCTCTAATATGTCTTCTGACAGTGGTGTTAGTTGAAAACGTTTTGTGACAAATATGACATTGAAATTCTGTGGATTTAGCAAGATGGATTTTTGAGTGCTTATTGCGATCGCTTTTGTTTTTATAGTCCTTTCCACATTCTTCACATTTATATGGTCTTTCTTCAATATGCGTTGCAATATGATCTAATAGTCTGTTTGCAGTCAGGAATTTTTTTTCACAAATTATACACTGGTGAATTTTTAACTCGTCCATATGATTATATCTTTTATGAAATTGTAATAAATTGAATGTTTTGAAAGATTTTTGGCAAACAGAGCAACAATAAATTTTATCCATGTGCATTTTTTTGTGTTCATATAGAGACTTATTTGATTTGTAACGACGATCACACTTATCACATTTGAACGGTTTTTCATTCTTGTGTACATTATTGAGATGGTCAATTAATTTACGACGGCTGATCAACGAAATAGAACAAAACTCGCAACTAAAAGGTTTCTGTTCATTAGGCTTTAGTGAATGTAAAGATAATTCGTTTGTTTTTAATGATTTGCTACAAAGGCGTGCTTTAGAAGTCATTGTTGATTGTCTCAAGCTCGAAAAAAATCTGTTTAAATTTGAAATTTAGTAGACTAAACTGAGTATCTGTTTTTTGTCAAACAGAATATTGGTTTTAAAGTTTTAAGCTACACAATTAGATTAAAACTATTTGAATTGAATTGATGAAATTTCGTACTTTATTTTATTTAATTGTAATAATACAATAAAGTAAATTATCAATAAAAATTCAATTTCATTGACTACAACAAGGTTTAAGTGAATATTTTACAACTTTCCAGATCAACTGAAATTGTTCAAAGATATTTTCCCCTTGTGTTGTAGGCAAACCCGCCTTTTTGGAAGGATGCAAATGCAAGGTTAAATCTTAAATCATTCATAGGAGATTTCAGGAATCTTTGTGTAAGTAGCCACTAAGATATACCTAATACCTACATTTGTTTGAACCAATCCCAATGTATAATCCTATCCTACAAGTATGAAGTTATTAAGTTGAAAAATCAAAACCTTTTGGTTTTGATGTCATCTTTAAAGTTTACAATTTTTTATGTGATTTCTTTAATGCTAGTACTTCTATCAATTACAACAAACAATGAACGGCTCTCTCATGTTTCTTCAAACTATCATAAGTTTTTAGTCTCTTGGAGCAATAACCACATACACAATGTGCTTCATTTAAATGTACAGAATTCATATGTATTTTCATTGAGTGTATTTTAAAAAACACCTTAGAACAAAAGTAGCACTTATATATTACACCATGGTGAAAATATTTGTGTTGATGAAGACGAATACGATGCGGAAATGATTTGTCACATTGGTTGCATTTATATATTTTAATATTTTCAGGATCTGGATGCTTGGTTGCTACATGGTTAGAAAGGTTTGCTTTAGATGTGTACACTTTTTCACATTTGTTACATTTAAATGATACTCTCTCTTTCAGGTGAAAACTGAGTAAATGTGACTTCAGACCCGATCTTGATTTAAAAATCTGTGGAGACATTGGGCATTGCCGTTTTTTAACGTTATAAACTGTCATAATATGGTCTTTCAAAGTGGTCGGGTAACCAAACAGTTTCCCACAAACGTTGCACTTATAATTTAAATCTCGTTCCATCGTATGTAAAATTAAATGACGTTTCATATGCGAAAATCCGTAGAACGGACGTTTGCAAAAATAGCAAGGGTGAAAACCCCTGTGACATCGCATATGCTCTCGTAACTGATATTCGGTGAAATACGGTTTGAAACAAATTTTGCATTTAATTGATCTTTGTGTTGCTGAAATTATTTCCTGATGTCTATTGAAGCTGGATAAACTTAAAAATTGTTTGGAGCAGTGGTCACAATCATATGTTTTTCGAGATTTTAAATGCACATTTTCTGTATGGGTTTTGAACCCTTTCGGGCATACAAACTCCTTTAAACATAGAACAATGAAAAGTCTTCGATCTTTTTACTAAGTGAATTTCAGAGTGTAATTGTCGACGTCTTTCTGTCGCAAATTCTTTCCTACATTGATTACAATTATATGGCTTTTCTCCAGTGTGACTTGCTATGTGGACTGTCAGTGCAGATTTTGTTGTGTATTTTTTTCCGCAAATTTTGCACTCGTGATTTTCAGCTCATCTATGTGAATATTTTGAATGTGGATTTTCAAACATTTTGCCGATTTATAATGTTTTTTACAAACAGTGCAAGAATACTTATCGTCCATGGTTGAAACTTGATTGAATTATTTTTTGTATCTTGTCGATATGATTATTTAATCATGTCGGGAAAGTAAGTGGAATGGAATGGAACTCACAGTTATAGGGAATTTCACCTGTGTTTACGCACATGTCCCCAGAAACATAACATTTGCATTGACTTGTGTTTTTATATTTTTTGTTTTGAATATAATGACACTTAAAAGTTCATTTTTTACTGAACAAAGGTTGGACTAGTTCACATGAACTTTATTTCGTCAATGCGTGCAACTTTCAACTTGTATAACATGCAAAACCATCGACTGTAAATATTCTCTTGGCCTGAGCAAAGCTTATCTGAAAATGAATTGAATACATACTTTATGTGCTTTAGATACATACACATATTGATATTACATATTAACAAAATATGAAGAAGTGAAAACTTATTTTGAGCAGATCCATGTATTGTATTTCCGTTTAGATAAAAAAAACATAGCATGAGGACAGTTTAAAAAAATATTTTAAGATTATGCCTTGGCCAAGGTTATATTTTTAACTTCTTTTTCGTGAGGAGTGAAAAACTTGCTTCTTCAGTTTACGATAAGAAATTTTCTTGGTGATTTCATACAAACCATCATCTGGAGTCTGGACCAGCTCACCTCGACTAAGTAATTCTAAAAATGACAGATCAGGCACACATGAAATCATTCACTTATGAGAAATAATATCGGTAACAGTTAATAGTTTTAGAGTACTTTGTATTTTTATAATAACCAAACTAGAAATTTGTCTTGTAAGTCCTGCCTGTTTGTACATTTAAATTAATGAAAGTATTGTGAATTTTGAAATGAATGATAAATGAATATTATTAATTGTAATTCTCTTTTTTTATTAAAAATATACTCATCTTCCGACTTCATTACAAAAAGATTAAATCAAAATTAGATTTAAGGTTTAAGCTTTCAAATTCATCTGTCGTGCAAGCGAAACTAATTTGTTGTAAGCTGAGGCATAATACGTTAAACAAATTAAATGTTTGAATGATTCATACTTGAATGTGATAAAATATATTGATTTAGTAAACTTCATTTTTAAACATATAACACATAGGAAGCAACAAAGACGAACAAAATTCAATAAACATTTAAGAAATTTGTACACCTTCAATTTGAAAACATAACAGTTTAAAATTATAAGTGGCTTAAAACTTAAAAGTGAAAGATGGCTTACGGCAAAACTTAAAAATCACAAAACAGAATAATATGCCTTTGATATCCTACTTTGATGTCTCTCCGCTCTTTAATCGTCTAATCGTTTGAATAAAAATATCATATTGAGTGATACCAACAATATTATATACTAATTATTCACATAAATAAGATTATGATGAACCTGTTTCACATGGTTTTTTAAACCTACTGAAGTTTTTCTTCGTTCTGAACAAAAATCACATTTCAAAGACACTTCATTAGTGTGCATAGAAATCAAATGTGATTTAATTTCAGCAAACTCTAAGCATAATTTAGAACAAAAGTAACACTTATATTTTCTACCCCCGTGGTGGCTTTTCTTGTGATACTTAAGTGCTTCTAGATGTTTAAATGATTTCCCACAAACGTTGCATTTGAAAATTCCATTTTGATGCGTAACTTTAATGTGGTACGACAGGCCATGCTCAGATTTATACACTATATCACATTTGATACACTTGTACGGCTGCGTCTCTTTAACATGGATACGTGATAAATGACTTCTTATATAGATTTCCCGTTTAAAAAGTTGTGGACACATTGGACACTGAAAAGTTTTAATTAAATTATGAATTTCTTTATGTTCTTTTAATGCACCAGAGCTACTAAGTACTTTTTTACAGACGTCACATTTGAACTCAGAAGTCTTTTCCATCGTGTGAAGTTTCAAATGACGCTTCTTATTCATAGAACTGTTAAACGGACGTTTACAAAAATAACAAGGACAAAATTATCGGTGGTAATACATATGATTCTGCAGTTGAAATTCGGTAAAATACAGATTTGCACAAATTTTGCACTTAACAGTTCTTCTTTTGGCGTTGTGGATTTTCACATGCTCTTGTAAGCTTTTACGTATCAAAAATGTTTTCGGACATTGCTCGCATATAAGCATTTGTCTAGATAATTCTTTCTTAAGTAAATTGTTCGAACCTCAATAATCAGAAACGTTTTATCAAACAAAATTTAAAAACAATTTTTTGCTTACTTTCAAGTACCAAAAAATTCTAACATGAGGCTAAAATTGCTCTCACCACTAGCTTCTAATAAATAAATCACATTAATCAAATTGAATTAATGTATTCAGGCACCCTTCCTAAGGTAAATATTACATCGACTTAAATCTGCATACATAAATACACAAAACTATTGCACAAACAATTTTTAATACATACAATACATAAATAATTTCAACGCTGAAAGTAAAATTTGAATTTTTTCGCTATCTAACAACTTTCACTGACGGTTTCTTAAATCCCATTTTCGACGATTACTAGTAGTAAATACCATTATATGCAAGTGATTTTTACCAGGTAGCTACCATTTAAGTATGCGGAAACTTTTCTCTTGGTAATTAATGTTTTTACCGGTGAATACCCGTTGAGGGTAATTAATACCATGTTGTATTTACCATTCGAAAATCTGCTTTCACTCTGTCCCGGTTTAACTTGGAAATGAAGAATAAAGTGAAACATGCTAAATCCATTCTCAAGTACTCTTTAAATCAAATTAAGATTCAGTTAAGATCCAGTTGAAATGGAACCTGCGAATGTGTCTTTTTATGTTACTTGTGTACTTTTTCCTTTCCAAGCAAAATTTAAATTTCCAGGGCCATTCATTTGTATGCTGAACAGTGACATGTTCTTTTATTGTTGCAACTGACGAAAGGGTTTCAAACAAAAGTAACACTTTTGCATTTTTCCATCCAATTTGATGAGAATTTCGTAAATGTAATGTCCCATATCCTATTTCTTTTCAGTGTTTTGACTCTGCTGGCGGTATTCTGATATACAGCGAATACATGGGAACGTGTTGCACTATGCCCCATCCCGCGCATTTTCCCTATTCTACACCATGTATTTCATCAAAACCCACTTCAGAGTTAAAACACTGAAAAGAAATAGGATCGGGGACATTACTTTCATACTTCTTGAGGTTTTTCTACGCTCTATTTATGTTTTTCCACGCTCTAATGAAACTATGTATGTTTGTATGATTGGATAAATTCCACTTTGTACTTTGTGACCTATGTCTTCTTGGTATGGTGGGTTGTATATTTAACGAGCAAATAAATAACTAAACATTTGTGTTCAACTTTGAACTATACGATATCACTAAAATAATCATCCTTTGAGCTGTTATTCATTCAGTAAAGAAACTTGTTTATGAAGAAATCACGATATCCTCATTTATCCTTGGATATTTTCTTAGTTACGCTGTACAATTTTTATAAAAGACTAGGTCCGTGTGCATGATCATAAGCTGGACGGTTTTTGAGATTGTTAAATAGCCTTGACATTGTGTGGATTATATAAATAGTCATTCTTTTTTCAATTACGTATAAAATAAACTTTTTTACACCCAGACTTGCACATACGCATACTGAATACAGAAAAATATACATTTTTACATCCTCGATGGTTAAAGTCTAATTTTGACTTGTCTCTACTAACCACTTTTTCCAGCAAGAGTATAATATTTCAGGCTCTCGTTAACATTATCTCTCAGTTCTCTTCCAGCATTTCGTTGAGTAACAATCATTCCTAATCTCTTCAACAAATTTTAAACTTCTAAAACCATTAGCAGCCATCCTGCCTAATACTTGCAACAACTCACCTTTGATTTTAAAAACTAGTTAAAATGTCTTCAACTGGTTGCTGCTCTCAGAAAAAGGCTATTGATGTAAAGGAAGAGGTCGTTTTAAAAGACGCAGTGAGAAAAGCGTATGCTGAAGTGGCTGTAAAAAATTCTGCTGGGGAAGATGTTGGAATTACTTCCAGTTGCTGCGGAGCCCCGAAACAAGTGGATGTTGAATATTCAAAAGAATTGGGATACTCTGAGGAAGATGTTAAATCAATGGTCGAAGGAGCTAATATGGGTCTGGGATGTGGAAAGTAAGTTAAAAATAAAAAAAAATAAACTCTTTCATACTTTAATTGTTTCATCTTCAAAAATGTCATTTGGTTTTTTAAATTTTAAAAGCCCAACAGCACTCGCTGCCTTAAAACCAGGAGAGATTGTCCTCGACTTAGGAAGTGGTGGGGGTTTTGATTGCTTTCTCGCAGCAAAGAAAGTCGGCCCTACCGGTCGTGTTATTGGGGTTGATATGACACCTGAAATGCTTCACAAAGCCCGACTTAATGCTCACAAAGGGGGGCACAAAAATGTGGAATTCCGCTTGGGGGAAATTGAACATCTCCCAGTGGCTGACAACTCCGTCGATGTGATTATCTCCAATTGCGTGATCAATTTATCCACGGATAAGCCCCAAGTTATTCGTGAGACTGCTCGTGTTCTTAAACCAGGTGGACGTTTGGCTATTTCTGATATCGTTGCCACAAGTCCTCTGCCAGAGGAGATTAAAAAAGATTTAGAACTGTATAGCGGATGTATGGCTGGTGCCACACCTATTGAAGATCTGAAAACAAGTTTGAAAGAAGCTGGTTTTACAAACATTTCCATCAATGTCAAGGAAGCCAGTCGGACTTTTATTGAGAAATGGTCATATGATAGTGGGGCAGAAAATTATGTTGCTTCTGCTACCATTGAAGCAATCAAGCCTTAATAAAATTTTGCTAAAAACCTACGAGCAACAAATTATATATATACTATAGATATAGTATATATATAATTTGTTGCTCGTAGCTAAAAACTTTATTTTTGATGACAAAAAGATTTTTATAATTCCCAAATGTTTTATGAGGGTAAAATTAACATAATTATGACCACTCTATCCAAAGCTACAAGACTTATAATCTTATTATAGCATACCTGAAAATACATACATTCATTACAACGCACTTCAACATTTATGCAAACATTCGCTTAATCTGGAAATCAAATTAACTACAAAAAAATGTTTTATTTATTGCTATTAAAATAGTTATAACAAGGAATACAATTAAGATGTGTCATAAATTACTGTCAAATTTAAATATGAAAGACCTAAATCAATGACGTTAAATTTTACCTTAAATTATATTCATAATGAATTTCTGTATCTGATTATTATCATTGATTTTTTGAACCTTCGTATATTGAAAATAATTAAATTGTGAGAGTAACGCTATTGGTTTTGAAACATAACAACCTGTCAACAGTCTCAACTGGAGGTTTGATACAATAAAAAAACAAATTATAATATTTTTAACAGGTTAACACTTTATTTAAACTGTGGAATTTCCGTATATGCAACTTTAAACTTTTATGATTTTTTTTTCTTTCTTTACAGAAATTACATTTAAAATGCATTTCATTTGTATGTGCAATAATAAAATGTTGCTTCATATCTCCTCCTCTTCTCCAAAAGAATTTGTAACAAAAATAGCATTCATGTTTTTTCACTCCATGATATAGCATATGATGTTTAAGTGCTACCCGGAGGCTAAATGTTTTTTCGCAAAAGTTGCATTTATAACACTGTGTAATTTCAGGGTCTGGATGCGACACTTCCATATGTCTTTTGAGAATATACTTATATGTGAAATTTTTATCACATAAAGTACATTTATAAGACTTTTCGTGCACATGTATACCTTGAATATGAATTAACAAAGATGATTTAGTCTTAACACATATGGGACACATTGGGCATTGAAATGCTTTCGTATTGTTATGAACAGTTGTATGAAGTTTCAATTCACTCTTAGTACAGAACAGTTTTTCACATAGTTCACATTTGAACTTCAACAGCCTTTCTTTCGTATGAATTTTCATATGCTTTATGAGGTTCCCAAGGTTCGAAAATGGATTTTTGCAGAAATAGCATGAGTATATGCTAGTGTGACATGTCCACACATGATGCTTCAATTGATATTCGGTATAATATGGTTTTGCACAAATTTTACACTCCACGGACCTTGTAGTTGCATTATGCAGTTCCATATGTATTTTTAACGAATTTTTTGTCAAATATGTTTTTCCGCACTGGTCACATTTATAAGTGGGTCTTGATGTTCCATGACGATTAATATGATTTTTCAATGCCTGCTGTGTTAGAAATTTAAGAGGACAAATTATGCAATGAAAGGATCTTGGTCTCGTTGATAAATGAGTTTTAGAGTGAGATTTTAGACCTGGCTCGGTGAAAAATGCTTTCCCACAAAGAGTACACTTAAAGGGTCTTTCTCTCGTATGACTGGCAATGTGAACTTGTAGAAAACTTCGTCTGGAATACTTTTTCCCACATATTTTGCACTCATGAAGTTTATATTCATCTAAATGAACTAATTTGCTATGGCTTTGCAAAGAAAATTCCGATTTGAAAACTTTCTTACAAACGGTGCAGCCGTAATCTTTGCTATTGTGTCTTTCTTTGTGTCTCATAAAGTCAATCTTGTACCTGATACATTTACCACATTCATCACATTTGTAAGGTTTAGGATTACCAGTGTGAATTACTTCATGTAATCTTAGCCCGGTTCTCGTTGCAAACGACTTGGAACACATATTACATTTTAATCGGTCTTCACCCTTGCCCGTGTGTACTCGTAAAATATGTGAATGCAAGTTAACGCTTTTAACTTCCTTGCCGCAATATGTGCATTTTTTGTAATCATCAAATGCTTTGTTTTTCATCGTGATTAATCTGGTGTGCATTGCATGGTGTTGTCGGTATTCTTTTAGATTGTTGACAGACTTCCCACACATTTTGCATTCGTAACTTTTTGTATTTTTGTGTTCGTGTACACTTTCGAAGTGTTTACTAAGGGCACTCTTTGATTGAAAGCTTTTGTGACAGATAGAACACCTATGGTTTGACTCATTTAAATGTATATGGCGAATATGGAGTAACATTGTTCCTTTCGTCTTAAAAAGTTTTGGACACATTGGACATTGAAATGTTTTTATATTTGTGTGAGTAGTTTCATGTCTTATTAAATCATGCTTTGAACTAAACGGCTTTTCACATGTATCACATTGGAAATTTAATAATTTTTCTTTTGTGTGAGTTTTCATATGAATAATTAATTGATAAGATGGGAACGGGTAGTTGCAAAAATAGCAATGTTTAATTATTTTATGAAAATTTCTCATATGATTCTTCAATTGACTTTCGGTGTAATACAATTTTGCACAAATTTTACATTTGTAAGACCTAACCTTTGCTGTGTGCAATTCCATATGAACTTTTAAGGAATAGGATCTTAAAAACGTTTTTTCACACTGGTCACATTTATAAATTGTTCTTGATGTTCCATGCTGATTCTTTATATGTTTTTGCAAACTTTGTTTTGCTAAAAATTTATCAAAGCATATTATACACTCGAATGATCTTTTTCGGTCACTTCTATGCGTATTTAAGTGAGTTTTTAACGTTGATTCTTGAACAAATGTTTTTCCACAAACGTTACATTTAAAGGGTCTTTCCCCGGTGTGGCTTGCCACATGAATTCCTAGTTGTTTTTTTCCGGAGAATTTTTCCCCGCAGATTTTGCACTGATGTGTTTTGAATTCATCCAAATGAACGAATTTCATATGGTCTTTTAAACGGTATTCTGATTTGTAGTCTTTTTTGCAAATTGTGCAAGTATATATATTACCAACGTGTATTGCTTTGTGCCTCAAAAAATCAATCTTTTTTCTGATAAGCTTACCACATTCATCACATTTATAAGGCTTTTCCTCACTGTGGATTTTAGTATGACGTTCCAAATTGGTTTTGGCCGAAAAGGATTTAGGACACAACTTGCACTTAAATCGTTTTTCACTTACAATATTACTAACCGAAATGGCGCATTTTTGATTATTTATTTTTTCCATTTTAAGATAACCTCAAAGTGTAAAGTAAGTAAAATGTCACAGAAATTTAAATGCTGTAATGAATTAGTTCTTCTAATTTTTATATGGGTATTTTAAGTTGTATCAGTTATGATTTTCTTTAACTTCCTAATAAGTTTCACAGGCAATTTGCATTAATGTGTAATTTTTATTATATTTTCCAATAACTGTGAAAGGAATTAACTTTTGTGGAATTTTTTACAGCCTTGTATGTTGAATAGCAATTAAAATTTTCGATTTTGTAATTTTGAAGTTTTTTTCATTTTCTCTATTTCATATTTATTCATAATTTAATTAGTGTGTGAGCGAAGAATAATATTATTCTTCGCTCACACACTAATTAAATTATGAATAAATATGAAATAGAGAAAATGAAAAAAACTTCAAAATTACAAAATCGAAAATAATATGTCTCCATATATTCTCAACACTAAAGATAAACACTAACCTCTCGTCCCATAAACTTATGGCGCGTCCTTTTACAATAAACCCAGATTGAAGAATTTAAGGACTTCTATATAATGTTTCAGGAAATGTTTCAATACCTACCTTGTGTTTTAAATTAAGAATGTGTTTAAACTACAGATTATATTCTTACGAAGTCTAAAAGGCTACACCATACTAAATAGTATTAGTGGGTATGACTGCCGTAGCATATACATGATTGTGCTATATAATTCTAACTTCTCTCTAATTGTAAGTGAAACCTTCTTTCTTCGGTAAACTAGCATGGGTCGTGATTTGGGTCTTTTAAGATTACTTTGTTTTCTTCAATATATCAGACAATCAGACTTACTTGAAATAATGAAGGCTAATAGAGAACATACAAACTTATTGGACTGTTTCTGTGTACCAGTCTTCCTAGGCATTCGTATCATGCTGTGGAAATCGGTTAAATACTTTTCAAACAAATAAGACACAGTTCTGGAACTTCTGGATCCCCAACATCAACCCCAACATTAATTAATAGCATATATGACCTTTGATCTTTTTCATAACTAAAAGTTTCTCTGTTATCGTCATTTTTGACAGAAATGCAACGGAAAACATTGTCTACAGGATATTCAGAATCGCTATGTTCGTATCAACAACTTAATCGTATATGCCAACATCATTTAATGTTAATTTCTATTAAGAAAGTAAAAGTTGGATCAGGGTTGCAAACGGGAAAATGGGAAGTGGAAAATTCCACTGAATGGGAATTTTCCCATTTTCCAGCTTTGGGCCGAGGTGGGAAAATGGTAAATTGTCCAAACATTTTTTTCTAATTTATAAGAAACAAGTAGAAAGTTGTTCGGCAATGAGTTATATTTAATTTAAGCTTTAAATTAAGTATGAATGTATTTTTTTACTTAAACTTTATTCCATAATTTTATGGAAAAAATACAATTGACTATTTTATATAGATTATGATTCTAAAACAAAAAAATCCTAAATGTTATTATCCAAAGAGTTGAAAATCTCATGATGAGGATCTATTGGATAATATTGGTCAAGATACCCCATTTTCCCAA
>JAQFZZ010001079.1:0-12733 GCA_034696405.1 Isotoma caerulea
TTAGTATAAACATAAAACAAGTAGAAAATAAAATATTACTACTTTATAACAATTTTATGTACGTATTATGATTAAGCAAATCGCTTAAGGATGTGTGTAATGTAAAATGTAAACTCAAAGCATAATTGTTATTTCCCAGCCGAGTTAAAGTATTAAGGATCAGACTTGAATAAGGAGGTTAAACTTAAGAGGAATGTTGATAATTGTTGATTTGATTTGATGTTAAGGCTTAGCCTTTAATTGTGTAAAAACATGTTAAGATGAATTATTGCATCGCATCAGATCTTGCAATCCGTCTAGAATCAAAATATGTTTTTCTCTCTTAAATATTAAAAGATTTACGAATCAAATGTGATATGAAGAATGTGATAGAAGTGATAAGTTATCTGTAAGAAAGTAGGTAGTAGGTAGTTTGTAGTTATGTGCGAAAGATGTGATGTTGGATGTAACAAGTATCACTACTACCTACTTTGTATGGGGTATGGATAAAGGAATATTAGAATAGAGAGACAGACAAATTCGTGAGGATTTGCATAGTAATAAGTTAAGTGTAACTAGTTGCTTTTATTTTATACACTGACTGTGTTGAATGAATTCACTAGTAAAATATAAGTTATTATAACTAAACGGCTAATGCGTACAAATAATAATTTAAGTAAGATTGCTCATAGTGATGTTACTTACTTTTGCTCCTGTTGTTCAACAGATAATACATTTATTGTCTGTCACTGCAGGCAAGACAAGGCAAGGGTCAGAGTCGTTTTACATCCAAGAGTTATTAATCAGTGACAGATTAGTTTATAAGACAAAAGTCATATATATATTTCTATCTTGTTTAGTATGAAGTATGTATGAGGTTGGAGAGGTGATAGTTCTAGGGTAGTGTGGTATGCAATAATATAAATGATGTTCCTCCCAAAAGATCCAGATAGGATTGACAGAACGATTAATATCTTTCTCTCAAGGTAATACTTACAAGTAAGCAAGTCGAGATAAATAGATAGACTTGTTTTAATTTCAGATTAAAATCAATCAAAGGCCAAGTCAGTAATAAGAAAAATGTTGTGTTCTCTATTCCATTATGTGTTATGTATTTTATTATATGAATGTTGAGCAAGGTTGTACACAGGGTGAAATAATTTATGTGCATAAATATCATCCACCTGGCCCAGGGATTCTTTATTTAAAACCTAATTTTATATTCCAACTAAGTATGCATTTAAGTGTCCACCACAACCAATTCAACATTCTTGTGGTGTAGTCGCAGCCAACTTGGCTTGGCTTGGCATTGACACTGACTGACAAGGGTTGGTTCGTTGGGGTGCTCGTCTAGCCTGGACTTTTTCCTTTAGGAAAACCAGGTTTTTTTTGCAAAAACTCAAATAGTAGAAAAATCCTGGTGAAAAGAATGAAAAGAAGTTTTGAATTCAATTCAATTCTTCATGTTGATAGTTTGATGTCAAGGCATTTTATTTTTGTTGCATTTCATTGCATTGCATTGTTGTATTATGCACCCCCAGCCCCAACCTGGTAGTAACAGTAAATAAGTTCAATATTATTTTGATACCGTAGTTAGTCAGTGTAGTACCCTCGGAATAAAAGGGTCGGGTGCCCCCCTCCGGATTTTTAGAGATGACGTAATAGGTAGAATGGAACCCCAAGAACGACCCTCTGACACGAGCTGAATACCAAGTAGGATTTTCCTCTTTGGAAACCCCTTCTACTTATATACATACATTTTCATCCATCCATCTATCCAACATCACATTGCATTACATTATATTATGTACATATATTACGAATGCATACTACAATACTACCATTCATCCACGTATTAGATCTATCTCTGTATATATATTTTATCTCGGATTGTAATAATATAATAATATATAAAATTATATTATATCATCAGTTAGAAAATGAACCCAAGTACAAGGTAGGTAGCAGGCAGTAGGTAAATCTACACATTGGAAATGGAATAGCAACTGGCAAGCTAAGGCAATGAATGCTGTACCAAAAAACCTGGCAGTATCAAACTCTAACTTAACTTAAGTATTACCTTACCATACCACCATCAGAGAGAAAAGCAACCTTGCTAGCTGCCACTGCCACTACGGACCAGGTTTCATATAAAATAAGAACTTGAAGAAGTATTATACCTTAGTAGTAGGTAGGTAGATATACCCTCAAAAGTCTGACTGACTTGACTTGACTAAATTGTTCATTCAGGTCACGTCCGAAGAGACCAAATCTAAATTTTACGCGTATCGCCAGAAATGCATTTGCCCGGTTTTTCTTTCTCTTATTCTCTCTTTCCATCTCTCTCTTTCCCTGTCTTTCCATCTCTCTATCATACACAACCAAACCAAAAATATATTGTAAGAGTAACACGTACGTAATACAGGGTAGTAAGTACTAGAGTAGTAGTAAGTAAAGTAAAGTAACAGAAAAGCATGAAAAGCTAACCTCTAAAAAGTCTGAAAAACTTCTAAGCCCAAGACCTAGAGTTAAGTTAGAAAAGTCAAATCTTTACCATGGCTAGAAAGTAAAGTTAGGAAAAATGTTAGAAATAAAACCTTTGAAGAAAAACGGGCTATTTTCTTACTTGATACATAATAATATGTATCTCTGACTTTTAAATGTATTTTTCACATGAATACACCACTCCTCCTTCTTGTTCAAGTAATTGACATTTTATTTTAGAGATGAAGAGAAGCAAACCGATGCACTATGCAAATTTGGGTACATCTTCTACGTGAATTGGATGGTTCTTTTGAAGGACCCTTTGTAGGGTGAAGGGTATTTTTTCCAGTCTAATGGATACTTGGCTTAAAGCTGTCGACCGTAATAATATTGAAAATAGTTCCCACAAAGATACTGAAATTGTTTGTAAAGATCCGACTAACCATAACGTTTTACAGATTTATATTAAAAATAAAACCAATTTTCAATTTGAGTAAAACTATAACTGTTGACTGTTTAAAATGTCATTTTAAAGTTTAGTCTCCTAAAATCTCAAAATCGATCTATCCTTTTTTCCCATAGCAAAATTTGAAATAAATATTTTTTGCATCCTCCAAAATGCTCATTACCTACTTTACATCATAATCATCATTACTAACCAACAGTATGTATAGAAAGACACACACGCGTTACTAAAAACTAAAAGCTCATAATTGAACGAAGGAGTTTCCCATTAATAAAAGAAGGCATGTCCAACTGCATCTAATGACAGAGTAAATCAATACAATTTGAAATTTAACTGTCCCCTTTAAACACTAAAATAACAATAATAATAATTCTGACCGCTTGTTACAATCAAAATGTGTAACCACAGACAGAACAGTCATTTGTAGCCGTGTGTGATACCTGACTTTACTCATCTCGACTCTCTCGACACTGAAACTCACGAGGGGATGGCTTCACCATATAATTATATGTTATTTTATGTATGTAATAGCAAAAAATATCATTCTTACTTTTCCTCTAAGACTAAATCATACCTTACATTATGCTCTCAGCATAGAAACAAAACACCTTATAAAATATAAATTATCTTCGTTTTTTTAATAGACTATCTTTCCTTGGTTTGGCAGTAGTGGATTAGTGCACTAGTTGGTATAGTGTGTAGTGTGTACATTGTTGTATCATCTATCTCATCGCTCGCTTATGAATGATAAATTATTGTGTAGTAATTTACTCGAGTTTTTACTATTTGTAAGAAAGAGCAAAAACTTAAGTACATTTGTAAAATAGTAATAAGTAATGTATAACTTAACATTACATAACATTGAGAAAGTCACGGTTGTGTTTTGTGTACCGTGGTATTAGTGCTGGTAGGTTAGTTAAAAGATAGAAAGTAGATAGAAAAGCACATCTACTCTTATTATTATGTTTTGTATTATACAATAGTAATATAGAGTAAAAGTGACATGCCGTGGGTAACTTAATGGGATAATGGCTAAGGGGGAGGATATGTCTTCATAAAAGACTGTGATTCGGCACTTTTTCCGATTAATTCACATTACTCCATACAGTTACTTTTCATAGTTTAACTTTTCAAGAAAGTATTAGACTGCAATTTACTTTTACACAATAGAAAAATATCTGACTGAAGTGTGCCTACTTGTCGCGTGTCTCTTTTTTTAATTCATTTTTCCATTCCACTTGATACATTAATTCTCTACAATTTTGACATTGATATCAAGATATATACCTATAGAGAGAGACTGGAAGTATGTAGTATGCATGCAGTAGATTAGTGTAGTAGTAGCTAATTACCATACTATGCATATGTAATTGGCATGAATTCAACTCTAAAAAAATTCATTTCATTCATAAATGAATGGATAAAAATATTCACAACTATGGAGAAGTGACCAGCTAGACCAGACCAGCCCATTAAAATAATTTGCAAATATTTCATTCAACAAGATTTTATTGTACACTTTATATAGCCAAGCCATCTAATAGCTTGTTGTGTCTGTCATTTATTTATTCAAATCACTTAAGTATTTTGAATGATAATAATATTATTATAACTAGTTATGCTTAAAATTTTAAAATCCTTGATTCACAACAATATTTTATTATACTCCTTGTGTGGCATTTCGTCATTTTCGTCTATTAGTAACAAATACAAATATCTAGGTAGGTGTGTGTTATGTGGGTATGTCAAACTTCGCTTTGAACGTGTGTGCATAAGTGGAAAGGGATTTGCAAAAACGCTTATCTTTATCTTAAGGGATGAAGGAACTTTTAATTGATGAGAGTTTTTACTTTACAATTTACAATGTGCCACATTATTTTATTATAGGAAGAGAGAATACAACATTAATACTGCCTTTGATATTAAATTTAATCAAGGTTGACACAGGACAAGTACTAATCTTAAATGGATAAAAAATGCAAAGTGTGTTTAATATTTGCACAGCACATGCGAAAATTGTAATCTCACACTAAACTATCAACCATCAGTGTGCTAAAAAGCCAGATTAAAAAATTCAGACGGGGTCGTCACGTCACTTTGTCTCAGTCATTATAAATATATTTTTTTAAATATTATTTTTTAATTCTAATTCTTTATTGGATTGAATGAATTGAAAAATATAGAATCTTTTTTAAAAGTAGAGACTCCAAGTCCCACTTGAATCTTGAAACTTTACACATATCTCTTATAAAGATTAGTTGTTACCTGACTTACCTGATGTTCAGATGAAGTTTTACACACACACATAGTAGATATAAAATAAGAAAAAATATCATTCTGGCAACATGGATGCAGGGTAGCATTCCATTGGCATGGCACTCCCAGCTAAAACATTATTATAAGAAAGACTTCTTCTTGAAGCTGTTCTAAGGAGTATGTAAGATATACATACATACACTTTTACAAGTATTATCGAGTACATAATAGAATTGAATAGCATCATCACACAGATTCATCTAACTAATCCAACCACCACAAACCATTATAAATGTTTTTTAATATTATATCCTTCTCTCACTCGTACTCTTATAAAACTTTTTACCTTTTGGCTTTTAGTTTAACATTGAGAATTGAGAAAAGAGAGACTTGACTAGACTAACCAAGCCAAGCCAGGACCAGAGAATAACGAAAAGCAACCTAGCCTTTGGCTTTTGCTTTTTAAACACTCTTAAAGCCAAACCACCAGTGCAGTAGTTAGTTCGTTCATAACTGCCTTAGTAACTTTTAGGATAGGAGGATGTATAATATTATTAAAGGTGTATTGGTACAAGGAATAAGTTGCTCTTAAGTATTATTATAGGCAGGTAAAGTAAAAGATGTGATCTTGAATGTGAGTGAATTCTCCACTTGGCCATTTCATTCGAAAATCTAATACTCTTTTTACCTTTACGGCCTTTACCTGGCCTTTGGAAGTACTTTACATCTTAAATCCTCTCTTCTTGTGGTTTCCTTTCCTATTCCTGTTCCCACTTCTTAAAAACTGAACACAAAACCGAACGAAGTATGCTAAGTCAAGTCAAAAACACAAAATGTTAAATCTAAAAGGTTATAAGGTCGCAGTATTATTATTATATTAAGTATTATAAGGTTAAGGTTTGAGGTTGGGTTAGGTACCAGTACAAGGAAAAAGAAGGTACAGTAAAGTATGAATGATATTATGATAGTTAAGGTAAACCTAAGTAACTCTTTGCTTAAATGTTTCTCTCCTCTCTGTATGTAATGTAATGTAATTTTTCTATCATCGTTATTCCACCACAAGTACAACCGATTCTTTCTCAGACACCTAGGGAAACCACGTTTGCTCATTTTGACACACGTGCATCTATTACTTTTTAACTATTGACCAGGCCAGGTAGACAAGACCAGACCAAGTTGACTTGGCTTATATAAAATAAATCTCATCTACCTAATATAATATTGAGTCCAACCAAACCAACCTGAGTCCAGCTTGTCTGTCTATTTAGTACTCACAAACATTATCTATCTTATACTCATGTACCTTTTAAACTACATACATATTTCTCTGTTCTAAAAAACAAGGTACTTTTTCCAAGAAAAATCATACGTAATCTAATATAGTGTAATGTAACACATAATACTAACTAACTATACATTTTTACACTTTGCTACCAGGATAAGCATGAGAGTTAGATTAGATTTATAACTTTAAGGATGGATGATTGATACTGACTAAACTGGCGTGTGAATTGCAATTTCCACGGGTGTTTTGTTTTCCTTCAGAGATTACCTTCGTTAGCTTGAGATCTCTCTTCTCTCAGTTTTGATCTGCTCTGAGTGAAAGAATTAATTAAAATCTAAACCCACCGTGTAGACCTTTGAGTTTTTTGGGCTATTTCATGTTTCATCTTTTGTTTTTTTAACAAAAAAATTCTCTACAGTTCTACACATGTTGCTTTGCTACACATAATAAGTGAATTGAGAGCTCCGTGACAAATTGACAATTAAGATGAACGCAGTTAATTTCTTTTGTTTTTGTTGTCCTTCATGCAAGCAAGTTGTACATGCATAATTTCCTGTTTGTTACAACTTACAAATACAAGCTATATCCCGTGTTTATAAACATTTTTTCTTGTAAAATTCTGCGTATAATTCATCCTGAATTTCCATCTTATATCCAAGTAATATTCTACCATCATGTTTTTTTATAAACAGAAAGAAAGTTCCTTCTGCTAAATCGACTACTGCTTGCAACTATTAAATTTAGGTAGTTATTTTATTTTAGTTAGAAAATCCAGAAAGGATTTTGGCTTCTTTTCCCCAACTCTATTTTTTGAGATGGAAGCTTCGGACTCAAACTAGAAAGTAACGTTGCATAAGAATATTTAGGATTTGAAAATAGAAGTAAGTGTGCAAGTAGTAAAGTAAGAATATGTAGGATTGTGAATAATACTTTTAGCTTTTAGAAATAGAAGGGCCTTGGTGTTTGAAGAGCCCTACACACACATCTAGATAGAACTTACACTAGCTACACGCCGCCGCCGCCTTCCTTAAAAAAGCTTCTCGTTCGGACGAACGTGACCTGAAAGAAAAGTACCTTCACCCTAGCTACCCTCGAACACATTTTCCTTTCCGTCCTTCCATCCATGTCGATATTCCTCCAGCAAGTCTAAAAGAACATTTCCAGACTTCCAAACCTCCTTCATTCTATTTTCTTCCATTGCATACAACTACGATACGATATGACCAAAAAACACCAACAACGCTTTACTTATTATTTCATTCTGACTCAATGATACGAAGAAACATCAAGACTTCCCTCCTGAACTTTTACCAACTGCAATGCAATATTATTACTATTATTAGTATTATTATGAGTAGCACCTAGTTGCATAAACACCGTATCAAAAAAGAGCTACTTATATAACTTTGCTTTTTCTCATTCAGCGTCTGGAAAGTAAATTGAAGTATTTTAAAAACATACATGCGTAAAGTGGAATCTTATATTTAGGTTTTGTAGAGTTAATTTGCTTTGTTGCAAATCAAATCTTTTGTTTGTTGAATTGAATAGGAAAATTTTACTGGGGGATTGGCAATATGGGTAGACCAATATTCGAGTTCGTTTCTGTTTAGAGTTAATTTATGTCAATCCTGTTGTATTTGTTTTTTGAAAAAATTGTGTTTCTTTTTTTAAAGACATATTTACTTTCCCTGCAGACTTTATTTTAGTTGAGTGATTTTGCAATCATTTAATATAATAATGTCACATGAAAATTTTAGTCAACTCTTCAGAGTATTTTTCAGATTAAACGTCAGTTTCTTGCACTAATCTTAAGTGCGTATTGTACTGTAAGATTAATTTAGCAAATTAAATTCTTCCTAATTTGAATAAATTCCCAATAGAAAAACTTGACATTTCCAAGAAACTACAAACCAACAACAACCCAGACAACACCTGACATACACATATAACATACTTCACCTAAAGTGACACCTGAGCAATACCCCTTGTTATTATTAATTATGAAAAAAAAACAAGTAAAAACTTTTTATCGTCTGTTTCATTGTCTAGCCAAATCATTGAAGTAGTGGTCAACAAGCAGCAGGTTTACTTACATTTAACTAAAAAAGTACTTTCTTTTTATTTACAATCGCACTATTACTATTACTGTTACAATAGAAGAAAAGTTTAACTTGACTCAATATCATCAAACATCCTTTATACCTCTAAATTCTAGATGAATTATTAAGGGGACAAAAAATGCACGAATTGCAATTAAAAATCTCACATAGCATAACTTTATAGCATTATAACTTCAAAGGGAAATGAATGAATGACTGAATGAGTAGTGTGAATGATGATTACACAGACTACTGTACGAAAGTAAATAAAATGGTAATAAGAAATACGAATAAGGTAATAGGTAAATGTTTCTTTAAAAAGTAATAGCTTTAAAAGTTAATAGTTTAAAAGTTACAGTGGAAGCAGTTGTGGCTGGCATTTGCATTTATTTCAGTTTACTCAGATAGTAACGAGTTGGTAAGCTGTAAGTAACTAATATTTACTAAAAAAACACTACTGATGAATCTTATTCTTCCATCTGTACAGTTTAAAGAAGCTACCTTACCTTACTAGATTTTGACTGCCCTAAGTTACTTTACTACTACATTAAATACATACTTTTTAAAGATGTTCAATTCTCTTCATTTCAAGACTTGCCTAGTGACTCTTTGCTTGATATTATGAATGTGGAAAGGCAGGTAGGATCACTACCTAGCTAGTTACTAGTTATAGTAAGTAACTACTACTTACTTACTTTACTACTACTACTGACTGATGATAATACTTATGAATGTGGTAGATGTGGATGGAAGGTTAGGCCAGGGAGGTAGAGTGGTAGGTAGGTAGACGTAGAAGTTCAAGTTGGAAAGAGGCAGGCAGGCAGACCAGGGAAGAAAAAAGTCCGTTTACATGTAAATATATGTGCATAAATTAAAGAGACCGAGTTTTTATTAGTGTTATTATTTTATTATCGAGCGGAAAGGTTTTGGGTCAGAGACTGGAACTGGAACTACTGTGTCATGAAATGCTCATCATCATCACTTTGGAATCTTGAATTCTTTCCAATGCCAATTTTCAATTTTTAGACATGTTAGACATGTTTCTCACCTTTAAACCTCTAAATAGAGAGTTTGCAATGCCGAGTTGGTATTTTTAACTGATCAATTTAAATTTCTAAAATGTAGGTAGTTTAAAAGGATTTTTCGAAGATAATAATTGCTAACATAACCTTAACATGCATAAATTCCTCTGCTGAGCTAAATCTTAAAAGTCTTGCAAACTCATATCAAAATCATTGTAGATAAATTAACACCAAAAGTAATTTCTTACATTTATTACAACAAGTCTCCTCCCCATTAAATAAAAAAGATTATTTATAAATACCACGACTTTACTTACATGCATTATTGTAACTCTATAAAACAAACGGTAAGAGAGTAAAAGACCTAGGCCAGGTAGGGTTAAGGTTGATTTGATATTTAATAAATATTATAATATGAGTTATGTTACGATATGCTCAAATGTTATCATCATCTACATAATAAAATTACTACTTCTTCTTCTTCCACTATTATCAACTGTATGTTGTACACATGTTGTAAATATTCCTATAGTGTAGTTAGTTGTTAATGTTAAAAAAGAGAAGAGTCTTTTTTCTCATCAGGTGTGTGGATAACCTTGATGAGGAACACACTACAAGAAGACCAAGTCAAGTTAAGCATCTTTCTTTATATAATATAATATAACTCTTTTTTATATATTTTATTATTATTACATACGAATGGACAAAGTCTTACTAACTTATAGGTTGTATAGACAACTTAAGTAGTATACTGACTGGTTCATATTAGAATCTAGAAGAGAGGCAAAGAGTATAATATATTAGAAAATATAAGCTAGGCTATATTTCTCTTAACTCTAACTAAACTATTGTTGTTAGTTGTTTGTTGTATCATGAGTTATCCATGATGATATTTTATAGAGAAGGTTCTTCTGACTCTATGAGTATCTCTCTCTGTATCTACAGCATTGTTGAAAAATCTTGTGATATTCTGTTGTGTACCACTGACTTAAGTGGTAAAAGTGTAAAAGGTCACCCCCTTAACCATTTCGGGGTCAACAAGTGGGAGTCGAGGACATCATCATCTCTGATATTCTTCTTCGTTCATTTATACAAACTTCTCCAAGACCAAGTTGTATTCTTAAACTAAACTCATATCGTCATCGTCATGTGTGATTTCATTTGATGCTAGTTATTATACACAGAGATTATCTGTGAATTTATTAACGTATGCATTTTTTTTGAATGCATATCAATCTCTACGCATAGACTTCTATACTATAAACAAAACAACTGATGAATGACTGATTTATAAATTAGTCCCAGAGGTAGTAATCGTATTCGTATTCGAATTTAAATAAACAATCATCACAGGTTTTGCTTTTTAATAGCTGAATGCTCACTCATACTTCTAATTTATAATTGTCTAGGTGCTTTTAGCCTTTAGCCTATTCCAATCTTAATAAGTCTCCTTGCCTTGAGTTGAAAAGAAAAAAAAAGGTTTCCTGCGACAGGCAAGTGACGAGGGCACAAGATCACATGTACTTATTTTGGCATTTAATTTTTTTTAACTAATTTGCATAAATATCTTACACTACGCAGAGTGATTGAACAAGATGCCTTTGTCATGTAATATTAATCTGTTGAAGTTTGCCGTGTGTCAAATTCGATAGATAGAGTAGTCTAACATACTGCGGTAGTGGTAGATGTGTTCCATTCTATTTTTTAAGTGATTAGTTTTCAGAGTTCGTTAAGGCCTTAAGGAACTGATTGCATGTACATATGAGAGAAATGTCCAACAGTCTAACTAATGTATCTCTATACAAGGTAGTAATTGTATGCAGGTAGGGATTTCATTCAGATATTTTATTTATATCCTTTTTTTAAATATTATTATGTGGTCAGTCATCGTCATCATCATATAATATCTTATTGTAATTGAAAATTGACTCTTAAGAAAGTCGTGAGGTGCGCACAAGCCGATGATGTTAAATGTTGAACTACGACTCATCATCAACGATCAACTATCAACATTGAAAACTGAACATTGGAAAGAAAAGTTGATTATAAAAAAATTCATTCTTGTCTCTACCCTATCAAGATATACCTTATAGTAACATTTAAGATTTTAAGATGATGAAGAAGAGGACGACGACGGATGGACGGACAAGGATGAGGATGACCACACCAATATTATATTATATTATAATACCACACCTTCACTTACTTACATTATTACTTACCTCTTTACATTCACAACAGAATATAGTATCACATTCAACATAATATAACAATATAACTACATCACATTCACATCAGCTTCATTCAAGCCTTAAGGCAAAGTTGGCATGCATGATGGCAAAGATGATGATAGCATATAGAAATAAGAAAAAAATAAAAAAATATCTAAAGGACAGGTTTATGGTCTAGGGAGAAAACTATTTGTACAAGTCAAAGAGAACAGCAAGTTGCATAAAGTATAAAAAAAATTAAATAAAATCGTTTGGAAAAGTTTTTCAAATGAAATGAGACTTTTTTAAAAAGCTGCAGAAGCATTTTTACACAATTTTTAAGACATTAAGAAAGAAATCAGACATTATTATTACACTTTGAGTTAAAGCTAGACCAAACGTAGTCAATGTTGGTATACTTATAGAGTGAGATGTGGTTGGTGTGGCCTGGCCTGGCTTGTGTGTGCAGGAATGCTTATTTAGTAGTTTTTGGATGTTAGCAGTTGGATTTCATTTCTTTTCTCACTTCATCTTTAATGGTATTTTAATAGCTGAGATAAAGTTTTTCAAGTTCAGTTAGACAGACTTGCGAGCAAAATTTATGGATTCTTAAAAATGACTAATATGGGGAAACTCACGGTTTTACTTTAATGGATGGGGCTAAAGCACTATCCTATGCTAATGGTTCGTATTAGATTTTGTTTTGTGATCCTCTCCTCCAAGTATACTTTGACTAGACAGGGATAACTTCTTTGACAAAATGCAAAGGATAATATGCAACTCCCCTCTGCTAACTATCCATTTAGTGCCACTAAACATGCAATTATGATACTTTGAAATTTGTTTCTATTTACAAAGTCATCGGGGCTTATTAGAACTCTTAAATTTTAATGGACTATTCTTTACTCAGTCATTTCCTACAAAGTTGACTT
>JAQFZZ010001080.1:0-12732 GCA_034696405.1 Isotoma caerulea
GCAAGTATCAACTACACAAGATAAATGACAGAGAGAAACAGGAGCATCCGTCATGCTCAAAGATCCAAACCAGACTCACACAAGGAATTATTAAGAAGTGTATGAAGATGATTGTGAACTGTCGCCTGTGACCCTCACTGTTCTCGGAGGTTTGAAACATTGACTCCCGTGTGTAAACACGGGTGGGTTTTATTGAATAAAGCACATGATGAATGAACGAACCTAAGAAATGTTTGACTCACACATTGAAGTTTACAATGCATTTCAACATGAAATTTTAATGAGAACAGTCCAATACAAAATACAAACAAAATGCAAAACAAAGCGATAAAGATAGATAGAGAGTGTGTTACATAATATCGTCTATTATTATGGGGTACATTTGGATGAACCCTTGCGTCTCATTTGCCACTATTATGTGCAGTAAGATGAGGCTCTCTGAACTCTTTAATTTGAGCAAGGATTTTCTGTCTATGTTCTTTATTATAAAAGTTTTCCTTTTATTTGTATCTTTCCCATATTAATATGGTTAATATTAGCTGATGTTGGTCTTGGACGTGGTAGATTTCGCAAAGAATATTTTGTACGCAAAAAGTTAACAATATTCTGTTTAACACAAAGCAAAGCAAGTTAGACTATTTCTCTGTTTACAAAAAGTAAACGTACCAGGAATAGTAAAGATCCGATGAACAATATAATGAATCTTATCAAATAAAATGTAAACTAATAAAAATATACAAAGTTCATTAAATTTACTTTGGTAAATAATTAATCACCATAATCTACAGGTCCCCATGAATTTTCAATAATTATATTGGAAACAAAAGAAATTGAAACTGTTGGTATTGGACGCAACCTCCCTTTTCCAATTCTTAGTAGATTATTGCACCTACAAGATTGGAACGCGATTCGGTACAAATGGAGATACCATTATCAAAAATTGAAAAAACGCAATTAACTCCCAAACAATTAATGCAATTATGATTGTTAATATTGCAATCTGACATGATGATTAAGTAACGGTTGAAAAAGGTATTTTACCCGGTAACTTGTTACGTACCTAAGTAAAATTAGGTACCTAAATTCGTTCCATGGTGTTATACATGAAAAAATATTACGCTCGTATTGAACCAAGTATAAAACCATTTTTGATGCTAGCGTATTTTCATATCATCTGGAAATATGAAATGAGTTTGTATTTCAATAAATTAGGATTAAACTCAACTTATGAAGCTCAATCTCTCTTTCATATCTGTCTAACTATTAATCTTTACTAAAACATAACCGAAGCGATTTTCCTCAGAATAATTTTACTTGCATATTCTTTAAAACTTTCTATCCTAAAAGCATCCTGTGATACTTGCGAAGTATTTCGAAACTGTGCAAAGTGTATTAATGTTAAAAATTGTGCATTTGTCTAGATTGACGGGAAACTTGCTGGAATGTGTATAAATAAAGAAATTGTTAATTCTTTCAGGGTTTCGCTCATATTTAACAATCAGAAAGCGTGCAAAAGTTTCAGGTCAGTTTAATAATAGTTTGACCATACTAAATATAATTATGCAATATAATGTAAACCATTTTTATTGAATTTTGGACCAGTTCAATCCACCTTTAACTACCACCTTTCGTTCAATTTTGAGTTATGATCCACAATGGTCTCCCGTACTTCTAGGTGAAAAGTTTAACTTTTAATCATTTGTTCATGTAATTGTTTTTTCTTGTTAATTTAAATTAGCAATTCAATCAGAAATAAATTATTAAACAGGTGAAGCAGGGTTAAAGACATCTATTCCAAAGTATATCGGAATTTTTGAAAAAAGCCTTTCTGTCTAAACATTTCTTTCTTACTTCTTAATTGACTCTTGCTGGGTTCTAATTTCCAAACTTTTTATGTTTACATTTTTATGTTTCAATTTTTCAAAATTTAAGTAGCAAAATGTCTCTTTCAACACTTGCTACTAACTACGCCAGTGACGATGACGTTAAATTAATGAGGGAGTTCCCGGTAACCTCGCATCTTCGCTTCGAAACGCTCTGATAAAATTTGCAAACCTAAAGGCGAAAATTGACAGGATTAAAGAGGCTCATCCTCTTGAAGTTAAAGAAACCCGTGTAGAGGGCTATGCACTGGGCAAAGGAAGTGTTCAAGGTGAAATCATTGTGCTACTTTTTAGAATATAGTAAATATAGAATATATAGAAATACTTTTTAGAATTTTCTAACATGGTTCTACGGATGGAGAATCTGTTGAGGGAAACAAATTTGGAACCAACGGTTACAGGCTTGCATTGAATTATTCCGAAACGGAAAGGAAACAGGAAGTTAACGAATATATTCGATATTAAAAACCATGAGAAAAGAAATCATTCATATTCAAAAAATCCACTTGAAGTCCAAAGTGGCTGAAATGGGACAGTCGTTCCTCAATGTGCTTTACCTGTTTGGCCAGGACAAAAAACTGTTTTAAGCGAATGGAAGGTAATTTTCATGTTATTAAAATGAAAAATACAAAAGCTGTGAGATGAAATGTGTATTGGTTAAATATATTGCGAGAGATGAGCTTTAGTGTTAGATATGTGTTAAATGAGTATATGATTGCTATTTGTTTTTGTTTCAGTCCTATCGAGCCAGGATTCGCAGCTGGAGGCAGTCAGCAAAGTGAGTAATATTGAAAAATGATTTAATGCAAGGATGTTCATATGATTGCCCTTAGCTTGTTTTAACATTTATAAACTTAAAATGCTTTATAAATAAATGCTTTTAATACACGTGTTTAAACAGCATTTAAAAGTTTAATTTTTTGTTGCATATGTCAAGTTCCATTAACAAGTGAACCTCAAAATTATAGTGCATTTGTTGACAAGGGAATCGAACTATAAAGAAATTTTAAACCGGTTAAACGTTAGGACGGCGATATTGAGGTTAAAAAATTGTGAAATATAAGAAGAAAAACTGTTAGTGACGCTGATTTATAACTTTTATTTTCTCGACGTGCATATGTTTTTCCCCAAAATAAGGTCAACAGTTTTAAAAATAGCGTTATAATATTTCCTAGGAATAAGCATTCCAGACTTTACAACAATTATAAAGCTGACGAACTTCCCAGCCCAACAAACTTAATTAGACCAATTCGGGACCCAAGTTCCCCAAACATTATCACAAGAAGAGAAATTTAAAATTTGCTTAGGGACAATCATATGTTTAACCAGGAATCTCGACATAAAATCAAACCTTGTATCCGGGAGTATAGGTTGAAGGCATACTATTTGATCCATTAAAACCATTAGATTTACTTGCAAGGGTATTCCTTATTAGATTAAAAAATATAAATTCTGAAACCATTTCAGGGTTGGTCCGCATGAAGAGGACAATAGAATCTGTATACGATCCTCAAACCAAATCCAAATTCAAAGTTACTTCATTGCCGATTGTACGGGTTTTTGCTGTCAGTATACACATAGTCCAACTTTACCTTCTTTTGCAATTTATTTTGACCATAAGGAATATTTTGAAAACGGATTTTACGTTCAGCTTTCCAGCAGCAAGTCATTAAAATTTGTTTTAATTTTAGACAAACCCATATTCAAAAATCGGTTTGATAGTCCAGCATTCCATAGAGGACTCAAATCCCAAATAACAGAGTATACGAGAAATGGACATATCCAATTTGTGTTTGAAACAACAGTTGAAAAGTCTTGTTTTGTAATAAGGAGCAGGATTTTGATGCATTGTTTATGAATGGCCCTTCTATCTTCGGATTGTGGTCAACCCGGATGCAAGAGCTTATTTGCATCATCTAAAAGTACTTGGTTTTAAGAATGCTTTTACTTTATTTTATAAATAATATTATTATTACTTATTCAATTCAATCATACTATTACGCTACTAATATTTGTAACCCGGATCAGATCATTTTTTAACTAACGATCTTAACTAACCTAACATTAACTAACCGTTTACTTCTGACTTTTGCTTGCATTGTAAACAAATTGAGCCATAGTTTATAATCAAGATGTATCAAACGCAGCACGGCTCTGAGATATACAAAAGTTTTATCGTATTTTGAAATAAAATAAAATTGAATATAAAATTGAAACATCAAGTTTATATTCAACTCACATCAACAATTAATTGTAGAAAGCATGCAGAAGCAGAATCCTTATTGACCGCTGAGACCGAAAATAGAAATTGTCAAAAATCCACTGAAATCCGATCCAGGTCCAGGAATACTGAGACGGTTTGTTTGTGCCGATGACTCATGTTAATTAGGATTTCACTGTCTCTCACTGGAATGGATCTTTCACTGGAATGTATCATGAGTTTATACGACACGTAATGACAACACATGAATGCAAAAATTGTTTTCATTGTTTTGATGTTATGAGGGAGCATGCATGTATCGGTCTTCAAATTAGTGGAAGCATTCTGACACCTGAAGAAGAAATGGGAGAATTAAACACTATAAAATTTAATTTAGTAAACAAAAATTACAGGGGTACAATGATGATATTTCGTCATACTTTTCTCGAAACATTTGGTTTATTTTCAGATGCGTTCGACTATCTATATGACGATATTGCGTCAATTTTACATCAATGTTTTCAATTTCACTGTGGATTTAAATATATATTCAAATAAATGCTACGCTAGAAGATATGAACATGAGAACATGAAGGTAGCAGGTATTTTTAACAAACCAATACTCGCGTTTGGGATATACTATTGCAGTTTGACGAGTAATGTGCAAATAAAGGCTGTTGTAAAACAATGCATGATTTGCAAAAATAATGAGACAGTTCGGATCATATGTCTGTGTTACTAATTCCAAAAATTTTTATTGTTTTCAAAGGTAACGCATGAAACTTGATTTTTATATAAAATTACTAAACTCAAACAACAAAAAGTTAAATAATTAATTTCTTTGACTTTTAAGTTGAATGGGATGTATTTGATGATGATTATGATGATGATGATTGTGTTTTAGAATCATTTGTATGTTAGATGGTACACGATTTATGGGTAGATCATTTATCGGTAAATGTAAAGATGAAATGAATGTGTGTAATTCTCTTTGGGTGACATTTGCATTTACGGGCCTTGATGGTGGTATTTGCGACCTAGGTATTGCAACTAATTCTTGAATGGTTGCATAGTTTGCTACCATTTGTTGTCGCATTAAATATGAACCGGTTAGAGGTGGAAATTGGAAAAAAGCGTCAAGCGATTTGATGTAGATTGTGTAGTAAGCGGTAAATCATTTTTGGCTCGTTGTAATCGGGCACATAGTTTATTCACATAATTTTTAATGGAAGCAAAGTTGAAATAAGCCATGATGAGTAGGAAAGTGAAAAGTAAGATGAAAATGATGATAGAAACTGCACACAGACAAAGTTAAATCTTACATATAATATCAAGCACTAAAAGCTTTTAAGAAGGTGTCATATTATAATACAAAAGTCGAAGTCGAACAGGTGACCACGGTCTCCACAATTGCTCCACCCACAAACACAACCCGCACCAGCAACACCACTACTACCACCACAACAACCACCAATTTGCAACAAATTCTATCAAAGTTAATTGTGCAAGGTAGGCTTTTTTGAATATATTTTTATACATTGTTTTTGCGGGTAAAGTGATTTATGATAAAGCTGTATTTAACTAGGAGAGATTACTCAGAGTGTGACTTTGAGACCTTTCACTGCTTTTACTACTTATCCAACATTGATGCTGATTGCGTCAACTACACCCCACCCTGTGAGTGTGAAGCCGGTACAGTGGACCGACCTTGTGGCTAGTTCACCTAAACCCAATTTAAATGATTTTTAATCAAATTTTTCTCGTCTAATACTCCCCAAATTGAAAATTGAGGACTTTCGGCTCAACAATTCGGCGGAGAAATAAATGAAATTGTATTCGAATTTGAATTTTAATGTAACTCGGTTTAACGTACATAATGCTGGGGCGAGGTTGTGGACTGCTCAAAGCTGCTGTGCTGTTGCTCACACAGATTTTTTTTTTCAATTGACTTTTCATTTATGATAGGCAATCGAGCTAATGTTTTTTCTTGTATGATTCAAGGAGCATGAACCTTTGTCGGTAGAAAATATTCAACGTTCGCAATGTCGGACGGTGCACATGACTTGTCGTTCTTTTTCTAAATATAAAAGCGCAGCGCTTGAGCGTCAATTAAAAATGAATCCAATTGCTATGGATGGAAAACAGTGTACTAAATTGCCATTTAAGCAAAACGCTTGTCCACTTTGAGTTTGAAAAAATTATTTCGTAATTTTTTATTTATTTAGCTTTGCGGCACACACAGATTTGACATTTTACATAATAATTATTTTTATATCTTATAATTTTTTCGCTTGCAGTGGTGGAGGCAACTGGGGTTGCTTCTTTTAAAATTAAAATAAAATTTTTTAACAATTAAATCATTTATAAAACAATCTTTCCCAAAAGTATTTTTAACTGAATAATTTAATTTTAGTTTCTTAACAAGTTTAGGATAAGTTAAATACATGAAGAAATGACCACAAAATGCCGAGGTTTCACATTGTTAATTTACATTATTCCTTTCATTAATAGGATGAGGAAAAATATTTGATAATCTTTTCGAGCATCAAGTCCATATAAATCATAATAAATTGAATTTGATTTTCCTGATGATTTTCGGTGACAAATAAAACCGACACAGGGGAGACCAGTGGGTTGTGATCTTAACTAATTACAAGGGGTGTTTTATTAAAGTTTACAAATTTTAATTCATTACGAGCTAGTACATAGAACTTTTTAATGTTGCTTTGTTTGGCAATAACCGTGAGTGCACAAAATACGGTATTAGAGTTCATAATGAAATATCAACAAACACAAGCTAAACTTATTTAGAGAGATTTGTGACGCTGCAAGACTCTGACACTCGCGTTACGATTCTGATCAATTGTTAGCAAATTCATGAAAGAACCATACAATATAGCACTAATAGTACTCATAACAGCAGTTGTAAATTTTATTTGGATTTTTATTGGTCCGTGTCTTTTCACTTGGTATCGGTTGCCGTGATTAGAATCCATAAGGTCCTTGACCTTGTTTGCTGGAGGAGGGTGAATGAGATGGTTGTGGTGGTGGTGGTCTCTGTTTTCCAACTAAATCTCTCGTTAAATGAATATTGGGAGAAATTTTTCTGTACATAGCCAAGTCTGCATACAATGTGTGAAAAACTTCATCCTCAGTTTCGGGAGTGACTGATTCGGGTGATCGCCGTATTGAACGATTATATGACCCATTTATTTGTGCAGTTAAAATATTTAACAAACTTTTACTTCCATTTTGATGAGTAAATTATCTATAAAACTTCGATTGGAAGGTCAGTATGGATCTTTCACAGACTGAGATTTCATCTCCATGTGTGATACTGTGTATTATTTAACGTCTGTAAAAACGCACTTTTTTTGCTGTAAAATTCGAGCGTTTTGGGGTTCCAATTTAACAACTTACCTACTTACTTATATATAACAACGAAATATAACATTGTTAAGACAACAGTTATATTTCGAATTAGGACTTGGGAATCGTTTTTAAAAAAATGCATTTGATCAAACAATTCCTGAACTTTTTTGAAACGGAATGTGCGGAATCGATATGCTTATCCTCGCCACTCACTTGCCCTGATATCTTCTATCTGCAAGATCCATCTGCAATAAAATCAATCCCACCCAAAGGTTCCTTTATTTCTTTCTCGTTCTTCACATTTTGTTCACTTGGATCTTGTTCAGCGGCTTGTACAAGTCTATTAAAACTATCCAAGTTCAACACTTTTATTATACGAGCAATGTTCAAACACTGTGAGAAATAACAGTAAAAACAGCTTCTTGTATAAGACTAGCTAAAACACAAGATATTAAGCCTTTCAAACATTTATCATGTTGTAACAAGAGCGATCTAAAATCACTAATTGATTTAAACTTGTTCCAATGGTCTTAAGACTTAAACGGCTTTTTAAATGCATTTACGCTGAACTGCAGTTAGTTTAATTGTATTCAAATTCAACAATAGTTCAATAATACTTTTTATCTGTCCGTCAGACGCTTCTATTTTTAAAACTTTTCTTCTTTAAGCTTGGGTAATGTGCAAAAAACTTCGTAAAAACAAAAAAAACATTCGTATAACTATATTCGGAATTAATTGACGAAATCACCTGCCCGTTTTCAAATGACAAACTGGTTTTGTAGCTCAACCCAAAAAAAGATATACATACATTCTGGAAGCTTTACAATTTAATATCAGTAGTGGTATGCAAATTATAGGAGTTCCCACTGTTGGATTAAAGTTTAAACAATCCAAATTTTTTAAAGAACATTTCGAAAAAGTTTAAAAGTTTTGGAAAGAAGCGAAAGAAATTTTTGATGAAATTGGAAGTCTGTGTTGTAAGAAATTCTTAAATCACACGTTTGGTGTAATGATAAGTAATACGGATAAACATGAAATGAAAATTGACATGCAAATTTGTTTAACCCAAGTAGATTCAGTTTATTATCTTTCTAAGAATGGTTTTCAAGATTATACGGTATTAAATGAAGGAAGGTACAATTTATTACAAGTACCCGCTTCTCGCCTCGATAACTTGGTAAAAGCAAAATTTGTGTTTATCAAATGTGGAGTATTAATATATCACTTTCCAGGTGTGTTGACACAGATTCTATACTTGCATTTGCATTACTACTAGATATGCTATACTCTGGGATTATTTTTTAACGATGCCGGAGAGAATTGCTGTGGGTGCCAGGAAAAAATTGGTGGTGCCGATGCCCAGGCTGTTGACCCGGTAGGCAAGCGCTGGGCACAGGTCAGGGCCAACCCGGGGGTCGTTTGAGTGGCCCAAAGCGGCGCGTTGGACGCTTCCAGCGCCCCAATTTTTTTACACAAAACATTAAAGCACACACACGCACGACGCACACACACTTTTTTTTATAAATACTAATTAATTTACAAAGAAAAAAAATGAACAGAAACGAAACCCGAAACAACTGTCCACTGTCTACCATAATAAATGTGTTCCAATAACTACAAGTTCATGTGTACTCTATCCTAAAAGTTACAATATAAATACACTTGAAAATATGGGAACACACTATACATACACAATCCTTACGGGACCATCCTAAGGCTATTCCGCTGAGTTCGGTCGTACTCCTGCCTCTCCCGGTATACTCTCTGACTCATCTCATACCGTTCCCTATGCTCGTTGTGTATACGAACCCCGGCAAATCTAGCTCTCTGGAAAAATACAGGGCTGAAAGCATCCACACGATACTGTATTGGCTCACGGAATCCCCACATACGTATCTTATCCCTGACCAGAATATATGCATGACGCATAGCATTGTACATGCGAATTCTCTGCACATAAGCCAAGCAGCAGATAGAGATAAATGAAAAGAAGGCAAGCAAGAGAATTAGGTCTGTAACAGATAGTACATTCTTCTTAGGCACAGGGGTATGATGCAATGTAAAAACCAATAAGACATATACTTACCATAGTCACCAAGGCTTAATGAAGAATCCTCCTCTGTGGTGCTTATAAGTTTTTCGGTATCTGGAATGAGATTCACGTAAATATGTCCACATAAAATGCTCCTAGTTGACTGATTTTTTTCAAATTCAAATTCATCTGCCACAATACTTCTATTAAATGTGCACAATGATAAATTATCTTCGAGTTGAAGAAAATAGCAAGACTTTTGTTTTATGCACCGAATACAGCTATAATTGTAATATGCACAATGATTCTCCATGGTGACTGGATAAGAGTTGGAAATGGAATGTGTCAAATGGTCAATTCCAATACCAGGTAAGATTTCTAATTTCTTTTATTTGCCTATCGTAAAAGCCAGAATTGATAAAAGTATAAAATAAGACATTGCACAGAAAGCATCTTTTAGCCATTTACTAAAAACATAAATTGGTTTATCTTTTTAAGTTTGATTGTTTGGGCGCAGACAATTGAATACCCCATGTCATGTCATGCCATAAATGTGTGTCGCGCTGTCATTTTGCGATTACAACATTGTGCGCGGATTTTCTATCGGGTTCTGTTTGGGAAAAAATAGTTCTAAAAATTGGAAGCAATTAGGACAATCATCAGTACCGATGGCTGAAACAGGGCAAGATTTTTTTATCATAATTTATATAGCAAGCAGAATATTAATGCTAATTTAAAAAAAAATCATAGAACAAAATGCACTAAAGAATTCTCTCAAGGATTCCGTGCCTGCTTATGATTGGACGACCCCACCCTCAAAGTACCCCATACAGATCAGTCCTAATTCGACGTCTACTTCTAAGGGCAATTTGAAAAACCAACAGAATATAAAGAATTTAAAATATAATGCAATCTTGGTGTGTAGTTTTTTCGACTTTTATAACCTTATGACGCTGCTAGATACTTTGACACAACAACTCAGGTGATATCTATAACTATACATATTTATATACACTTAACCATTAATAATAAATATATGCAGGTCATTAAGGCTGAGAGATTTCAACCTGCCACTGTTTTGCCCGCCGAGACAACAATACAAGTAAATTATTTTAATTATTTTACAATTACACGGGAATAGTAAGAGGTTCTACATTAGTATTTCATTAGGTAGATGATGTGAAAGCAATTAACTCTCTTCTGTCATCATCCTAGACCGCAGAAAAGAATTTTGAGATACAAGTAACTCACATTTTCCAACATTTTTATACTACATATTTATAATGATTTTTGTATGCTTAGAAAGTTGCGAATCAGGCTCCTGAGAAACACACTACAACAAGTGAATCGCCGTAGCTGCTAATAAAGGTAAAATATTTCAAACTTGACTCAATTTAGTTAAATAAAAAGATTACATTTAATTGATTATTAGTATCAGAATAATGTGGAAACTTCCGCATCAATCCATCATTTTGCAAGCGCAACCACCAAAGACACCGTGTCTTTTGTAGAGACGACAAAGGTGAGAAGCGTTTCTAAATTTCAAATTAGGCCTCTAAGGCTTGCAAGGAAAACGCTAAAGTGAAAGAAAACAGAAGATAATCCAGAATTTAGATTTTTCAGCTCGGAATGAGCAATAGAGAAAAGGCGGTGTGGTGGTAGGGTAGACGTAGACGGAAGGCAAAGAAGAAAATAAATTAAGTGGAGGGCGGAAGGAGTCGGTCAGTGTAGTGAGTGCTCCTTATGAGACGGAGTGTGAGTGAACAACAAAGTAAACACTCAGTGGCTTGTGTGGGAGCTGCTGACTGGTGATTAAGTTTTTGATTAAGTATGATACAGACATGTATTTAGTTAAAATCATATGTATATAGGATAACTTAAATAAGTATGGTATAACATTTCCATTTGAAACAACTAATTAAAACAATAAATGACTTCAATGTTGGGAAACAGATGTTTGTGGTATGTTTTGTATATTTTTTCTGCACTTTAGGTCAAGAAAATGTAGTTTGATAAGTATTGTAGTAAGTATTGTCCTTATAATGATATAAAAGCTTTTACAAAAGCATAAGAGTAAAAAGATTACAAGTTTTGGGTCAATTTTGTTCACGTTTGGCATATTGTAAAAAATAATGAAACCTAATGTTATGAAAATTATAAATAATAAAGTTTTAAACATTTTTAATGCTGCAAAGTTTTGCGTTAATAATCTAGTCTCTAAAAATTTGACTTTTTGTCTTTAAAAGCATAAAACAGATGTGCTGTCCATTTTATTCATTTTGCATGATTTTTTTATGCAAGTCCTACCGGATAGGTAATTTATTAGGTAGGTAGTGAATTAAGTAGGTGCATTTGTTTATTCGGAGAAAAGAGCCGCAGTATGTTTTGCACTTTTATTACCTTCATAATTTTCAGTGTTTTTTAATTATTTTGAAAATGGATTGTTTTTATAATCAACATGATTGTGTTTCCTGTATAAGCTTAGGCTGTTTTTACGCTATTTTGGACGATAATATTAAGTATTGTGTACCAGACCCAAAACTTTTTAAAGGAAAAGAGAATTTTTTAATTACGCCAGGAAATTTAAGAGTGTGCCCTAAAAATGATATTGAATCATCAACAGTTTCTACTTCTCATTCACCTGTTTCTGACGTTGGTTATTGTGGTAATATCATTTGGAACCTTATTAGCCTTTTTTATCTATTTTTTCTAAATTAAGTTTTTTTTATTTTAGCACTTTCCGTAGCCTGTATGTATATTTTATATATACCGTGGTTCTCTGCGCTACTCCACTGGAACCAATTTTTGGGAGAGTCAAGTGCCCTTTGAAGTCTTTCAGGAAGGGAATAGAAGGAGTGAGTTCTTGAGAAGTTTTCCACCCCAGGTCCGTATTGTTGAGCATGGACGACTCTTGATTTGGCAAGCCCTGGTGTTGCTGAAAGTAAAGTTGCTTTCAGCAACGTTAATTCCCCCAGGCAATCGAAAAGGAACAAACGGAAGCTTCAGTGCAGCCCCAAAATTAAAGGGCAGTTTCGGTGGAGCATAGAGGTCAACGCAAAGAAGTCAAATCCAAGGGACAGCAGGGCTTCATCTGTCTGCTCCAGATCCAGCAGAGCTTCTTCTGTAATGAGTTTTTCGTAGTCTGATGATGGCTGAAAGGCCGAAACGTCATGCATTATGTAACTACGTACAGGTTAGGGAACAACGGAGAACAAAGGGCATAAGATTTTCATTTCAAATTTCTA
>JAQFZZ010001081.1:0-12727 GCA_034696405.1 Isotoma caerulea
CCCTATAAATAAGGGGACTGCTCTATCCGCTCACATCCAGGCCGAGACTTTTACCTCTCGACCAAGCTGGCAGGGCTTTAATTCTATTAACAATTAATTCAATTTTATTTTAAATTAATTCAATTTTATTTTAAATTAATTCAATTTCATTTTAAATTAATTCAATTATAAATTAATCATAACAGCTTTATTGCAAGTAAAATCAATTAATAGTTAATTTCAAATCAAGTTTAAATGAAGCACTTAACTGGAGCAACAAATTATTTTTATTTAAAAATAATTGAATAGTAAATTTATTAAAGCATCGAAACAATAACACCCAATGCGCGCATTTAATTTTGAGCTATTGCACTACAGTATTGCAAACTGCTAACGAATCTAAAAAACTATTTTTTCGTACAAAAATTAAAAACTATTGAGTATTAAAACATCGTAGTACAATTTTTATTCGACCAGTGCACCTGCGTCATTTCACAATTTCATATTGCATTTTAATAAAACTAAGGACTGAAAAAAAGTATCTGACAGTCGAGCACGATGAGGTCGCATAATCATTCCACCGTAACTAAAAAGCGTTCCACTGGTGCAGAAGATGGAATAGACGTGTTAAACTTCATGAAAACATTTTTGACTGCAGGATATTTGTTTATCATACTAAGAGATAAATCTGGATCATCAAAATACTTCAAACATTCAACGTGACTTGCAGTTGACACAGTACATTCAGGTTGAGGAATAGATGGAAACATAAAGAAGCTTTCAGCTTCAGCCACAGATTTGCAATGGTCATCATAACAGTTTGTGTCCTCCGTTGGCACTGTTAGGGATGAAAATTTTTGAACCTCAGAAACAAACATCTTCTTGAACTCTTCTTGCCTTTCTGGGTACTCATGCAACCATCTAAGCTTAAAGAAAGGGTGAGATATGGTAGCAATTATGTAACGGACCGCCGACTTTCCAAAATTTAGCAGATCTCCAAACCGTTCATCCAATCCATCAAGTAATGCGTCGGAAATTGGTTTGGAATACTTATTCTTCACAATTTCTACTGATTTCAACTTATCTTTTTTGCGAATCAGTAGTGGCAGAACATTCCCTAAACACATTTCTGATTCGCCTTGTAATTTGTCGAGGAGAACAGCAATCGGTGTTAAAGCTTGTTGATAGGCCTTTAAAAAAGATAACTCGTCTGCCTTTAATTTTGGAACACGTAAATCTTCGCATAGTCCATTTAAATTTTCCTCCATCTCCAAAAGTCTTGTAATAGAGTCGTACAAGCTGTTCCACCGTGTAGGACATGGAGTGACGAATGTTGTTTTTGAATGTAATTTTATTATCTCTGCTGACTTCGGCTGAGATGAAAGATTCCAGAGTTTAGTGCACTTTGCAAGGCTCGTGTGCATTAAGCGTTTATCAGTAATCTAAAAATTAAAATTACGACTAAGTATTTGCTTTTTTGGATTAGATAAGTTTAAGTTTTAGACAAAATTTAGTTTATGCACTTTTAGGGGTTCCTGTGATGCAATCAAACTAACAGTGTGACTTGCGCAGCGTATATGAGGTGGCCACTTTTTGCTTTTATCTTCGACAGCGGACACAAGCGTATCAAAAACATCAATCTTATCTGCAAGGTTTTTTGGTTCTTCTTCGGTTTCTGAATCATCATCTGAGAGATCTGAGCCAGTTTTTGCAGATGTTTCTTCGTCCAGTCGTAAGGCCACAGTCATTGTCACTCCATATTCCTTAAATGCTTTCACGAAATTAGCCGCATTGTCAGTGACGACGGAAGTTACTTTTTCAACATCAATGGAATAAGCTGCAAGAGTCGCCCATATTTCCTCGATCGTATGTGTGAGACCCTTTAAATCTTGAACAAGATCTTCAAGAGAGTTTCTTCACATATCTCACGTCAAAGGCAGTAGATAAGGCTTCAGTCACTACTCGAGATACGACTTGGGTTCTGGAGTGGATCTTTGGAGGCTTGTTGTGTCCGTCTCGGGTTTGGTGTATATGGAAGTAACTTGAGTAGTACTGTGTACTGTGGGCGGAGGTCCGGCTGCAGCAGATTGTTTTGGTTGGGCAAGAAGTGGGGATGATACTGGGATGATAACTTGCATGTCGATAATGGGGATACAAACGTGTTGTAGGATGATAATGATGTGACGGGAGGTGCCAATCCAGCTCCAAGTGGTGGCTGATACGGAGGAATAACAGAACTCGGGAGTTCTAGACTAGGGGTTGACCGCGGAGGGGTTGAGAACCCGAAATTGACGAATTTTTACTAGAATTCGAACTAACAGGAAATCCGCCGTAGTGCGGATGATGCTGGTTATGATGATACGCTGCTGCGGGTGACGCTTGTGAAGCCGTAGTCTACTACATATTCCTGGGGAAGTTTGGCATGTGGCTGCAGCGTTTGCATTGGGGTTGCTGAGTTGGACTTGCGTAGGGAAATTTATTATTATGACTATGAGGTTGATTGCTATGGTGGAAATTGCAGGGCGGATATGGTCTATTCAGGGTCTGACAATAACTGCAACGTTGCTAACCGGTTTGGACTGGCTATCCATGCGGTTTCCGCTCTGCTCAGGAATCCTCTGAGTATTATATACGGCTATGCCGCTGATGCTATCACGGAAGTGATGATGCTGCTCTGCTTTCATAACTTATGACTTTTGTGGTTGACAAAGGCGGCTGACTGGAGTGTTATCATTAGTCTCGTCCTACCTGGTACTTGAGAATTTGGGACTTTTGTTATTCGTACTACTGTTGCGACTACTGCCACTATTTTGAGTTGTAAAGGAGCTGGTGGAGGTGGTCTTTGTTGCACAGGAACTTTTGGCAGGGATGAGGTCGATGTTGGTGTTGAACATCGCCAATAAGTTAGGCTCAGCGGGTATTTTTGTGGCCGGTGTGCCCATCAGTAGAACCTGCCTTAAGACGGATGGCAGAATAGGTTGAGGATGTATTCTAGGCGGCTGGGTTGATACTGCTGTTTGTGGTGGCAACGGTGGTGGTGGTTATGGAATCATAATAATGGGAATATTATATTCTTAACTGCCCTTGACACTGGGCTAGAATATATTATTATAATTGTTCACAGACTGCTGGCCAAGTCCAGATTGTTGAGAATAAGGGTAACTACGTTTGGCTACATACATCTCGATAACCTGCTTTGCGGGATACAGCATGATTAGTATAACTTCCAACTTTAACAGTTTGCAAATGTTGAGTAGAAGCGTGGTTCAGTCGTTGCACATAGGGTCTAGCAGACGAAGGGACTTCCTGCTGGGAATAGTCGGTCGGTTCTGTCCACGACTTCGTGCACTGCCACTATTTGAAATTAATTTGTTCGTATTAGCTTCTCCAGCAGGGTTACCTCCTGCAGCTAAGGTTGCTGGTAATGGGCGGTGTGAGGACTTGACGATGCAGATCACAACAGATGGTCAGTGGTTCACATTTGTGGGACAACGGTGGTCGTGTGGGTTAATTAAATTTATGTGTCGCTGTGAATCAGTCACTTTACAAGGAGTGTATTGTCAATTAGGTTATTCTTTAATTAGTATTATTTCATACAGGGATTTAGATAACTGTGTATTTTATTATGAAGACTGAGGAGGTGAGACCGAGGGATTTCTTGTCATGTCCATCTTGTTTATGCAATGTGGTTAAATATTTTATTTATGATGATGATTACATACGGGCAGAAAATAGAGCAAGGTGGAGGGAGGCCAAATCAGGTTTGCCGCGGTATATCCAGGTTCTGTGGAATGTAGAAGTAGGTATTATTATGGGATATGGGAGGTATTCTTGGGGTGATCTGTGTATGTGGCTCCAATGCATGAGGAGTTAAGTCCAATAATATTATGTCATGGGTAAATATGACACGAATAAGGGGGTTATTCATAACGATTGAAAATTCCAGCTGAATGCAATTGTAATCTCCTTTCGATTGTCACGGATAAGTGATTTGGATTTTACAGGATTGAGTTAGGATGGGGGGTTCTTGTGTAATTCATTCACACTATGAAATGTTGTTTTGGAAAAAAAAATTGTTTGTTTTTTAAACACGGAACAGGAATATGGAATGTCTAAACAAATGGCTTATACTATAAACAACACTTGTGGCTGGTCACTATGCGCTACGACGTTTCACACCTTATAGTCAATGATACCCAACTGTCCGGGGGCAAAGATGATAAGAGTGTGTACCTTCCATGAAGGATTTTTTTGTTAGCAAAGATTGCCTCAGTTACCGGAGACGTTGACCTTGGGAGGAGACTTCTTTTCATATTTTCAGTTAAGTGGGAATATGGGGAATTTTCAGTGTAGGACTGATAGTGTTAAGGCAGAGCAGAACTTCATTTTGACGAATGAGAAAGTAGGGTATGTTCGAGTTGCTCTTGCTACAGATTCAGTTTCATACATTACACCAGAGAAGCGGGTCGCTAACATCGTTATCGCCGAAACTGCTTGTTGTGATTTGCGTACAATTCGGAAGTCCATCGGAATTTTTATTTTGACTAGCAGGTTAAGTGATGATGTATCAATGATGACGATGAGGTGATGAGTGACGACAGACATAGTAATGACTTAAGTCTGCTTCTACTCCATTCGTTCCTTTTTATACACTTTATAGTCAAGGTGTAGCAAGGCAGGAAGAACCACTTGTAATAAAATAACTCACTGACGCGTGACGTATTGTGACAGATTAGAAGCAATACTGACAAGGACTGTACAGGACTGACTGACTGCCGACTGCTGTTGGCCGTGGGCTCTTGTTTTAAGTAACTTCTGAAGTGGAAAGGTAACGACCGGTCAGGGGGTTTGGGTTCACCCACCTCTGGGGTCAAAGATGATATCGGGGTGTTCATTCCATAGAATATTGACTGTCAGCAGACACCAACCAAGTTGTAAATTTTGCCATTTACTGTTTGTTAATACTGCTAATTCATTCTCAATAGAATCCAGTCCCCTTTTTTTGTCGTACACACAATTCACTCACTATCAACCAATGCACTTTGGGTTTGTGCCTTTTTGGATTCTCGCATCGAAGGGAGATATAGAATATTAGTAATTCCTTAAAAGACAATAAAACAAAACTGTCGGATGGAAATTGGATTTGGTTGTTCCACCACCATGCACCCGTAATGTGAGTTATAGTGTGGGACTGAGAAGGATGATAATAATGATTGTGATGAAAAACAAGTACGTAGTCAGGGTTTGTATTATGAGATTGAATTTTCTGCACACCTAGAAAACATCAGGTAATGTACGATATACGATACACTGCGGGTTTTGGTTTTCATCTTCCGGGCACTATTGTCCTATTTTTATACTACTGCAACTTCCTGAAGTCCGAACTCTCCCCGTGTTTGATTTACGGCAGCTTTTTGCCAAGGTGGTTGGGTGTCTTATTTCATAGTTTACACTATCTTCTACTGACAACGTCGTTTAAAATGTCAAGGACAGTTCTGGAACTTGTTTGCATGACATATAGTTGATGTCGTGGGAGCTGAACCTGAAGTCTAAATGTTTGCTCAAGGGGTTGGATTTGGTTTACGATGCCAACTTCACACTTGCAGCAAAAGGTCCTTTATCGGGGTCCTGCGATCGAAGCCATGCGAACAGTTCCATCCATCCATTTGGGTAATTTCCTTAGAGGCACTTTAAACACATTTGAGAACTCATTTGAAATGCTTGATAGTTTCAGTTTTAAGTAATTTCTTGTATCACTTCCTAATCGGTGCACATTTGAAGTTTTATCTTGACCAACTGCTACTTATTGAATAAGTTGGGTGAAGGATTTAAATACATTGTGAATCAATGAATCGTTGAAGGAATTGGCAAAGTCCAAGTAGAAGCTTTTTCAATCTTAATACGTGTATCAATTCGAAATATTTTAATATTTAATGTAAACTTTAGCTCGGATCGTCAGGAGGTAATCTCGTTGTGGAAGGGCGCATTAGGTAACTGTAGTAGATATAACTCAAATTAATGAATCACAGTTGTAAGGAGAAGTCCAAAACCAGAGTTATTTTAATTAATTAATTATTAGAATTCGGCGGAGCCTTTGGATTTGTAACTAAGAAGTAGACTTAAGCATAGGACACATGTGGAAACCGGAGTAAAGGTGGGGTTATTAGGCAAGGACAGAATCGCGGTTGTAAGGGAACAACATGGTAGTAGGCGACGTGAATGTTGCCACATTTGTGAGTTTTACTGTGGAATGTAGAGGTAGTAGATGACATACCACTGACAGACCGTATTCTCCAGATATGGGTTTGAACTGTATACGGACAGGAGTAGGACTAAGGGTACTACTAAGTGACCGTAGTACCTGGGAGTTAGGTTTAGTGGTTCCGTAACACACACACACATGCTGAATTTTTCCGGCAGTATAATAGGCAGATGAGTCAATCCTACCGAAGAAGAATCATGTGCAGAATTTTGCCGACATTACTTACTCAAGTAATACAACTGTAGAGGGTGTCTCTTATCCGGTATATTTGTTATTACCACGGCGAGTATTATTGTGGATTATATTATGCTGTCACAGCATGATTGTTGACTAATTGGAGTGGAAGTTGATGTCAGTTGACATGAAAGTTCCGGATCGCTAGCCAATGCCAGAAGCACTCAAGAATCATCTATTCACGACGAGTAATAATTATGTCTATATCTTAGCAAGGCAGTGGGCTTGTTGGCAAGTTTGGGGCTAATATTAATGTTAATAGAGACGACATTGAGTGCGTGATACCATACGCACCGGGAACGTAGCTTGACACTAGTTTAATGACTGACCCAGATGCACTTTACTTGTTTATCTTAGTGTTATATCCTTACTTTACTTTACTCTTTACTTCCAAAATGTTATATCAGTAAGGTCAGCAGTCTAAATATCAGTATAGTAAGGAAATATGAGAACCAGACTATCATTTGAATAAGTTCAAAATTAACTAATGCAAAAATATCATTCCGAAGAAATATTTGGCTTTATACCACAACAACGAACAACCCAAGTATCAAAGAAATATGAAAACCACTCCTTCATCAGTCTATAAGGTCTACTGCATGATTTTACATGGGGCGTGTATATCTAAGTATTTGACAGGGATGACTTGGCCATTCAATTGTTGTAGGCAGCCCGAATCCTTATAAGGGACTTGGCATAGGAAGACGGTAGACGTTACTTCCTCATTCATACCGTGATGAAGGAGTACCACTACACATGGGCAATTTCCTGACGTAATCGGGTTTGATAATTGGATTTGGTGGATTTGGACGAAGTTATCAATTAGGGTTACTGTCTGCAGGCGGATAAGGTTCTTGACGAATAATATTTTATGGGAACAAGCTAACCACCGGACATCTCAAGAAAATTACGCTACCGATGTAAATGGGTGGGTGTGTGCGTTTCCGGTTGGTTGGTGGTTTATTGGAAGCAATTGGGGTGGGTGTGTTTGTTGTTAGGTACCACGGGTGAAGATGAGTACCATACATATATTAGAAAGGTAAATAGTTCGTGATGTGAATGTTGGTGGCTCGCGTGCCTTAGATAGATTTGTGTCTACGCAAGTTGATTTGCATGATATTATTTGATGACGAGGAACAACTTATTTGCTGGGTTGAACGTGAACTTTTGCACAACGTTGAATGCACTGCAAATGGACACTTTAAGGAATGAGGAGGACACCCATTATTCTCCGTTTCATCGTCGTTTACGGTGAAACGAGATGGTCAGGGCAATAGACTCAAGGTCAATGTATCCAAACTTGGGTCTGGCCACGGTCTCGCAGTTTCCGGTCTGCGTTGCAGGGAGTTGACGCCTGGATAAGGATTGGAATCTCAGCGAGTCCGATGTAAGGCATGAATGCCGCGTAGAACACTTGAATGTTAATGTGCGTTCACTATTATACCTATATAGTGAACGGTCGTGGGGGAAATTTTGCTGCATCTTAGAATGGCTGATGAACTACAAAAGTTAGGTGTGGTCTGGAATAGTTCAAGCACTTGGAGGAGAAGATGGGAATTGGGTTTAGGGCCCAGATTTTAGTTGTTTTAATAGAGGTAGGCTAGTGAATCCTTGTATACCGGTCAAGGAATTTGAAGCTTCCCGAATTGTATGGAACTATTCAATATTGCTGGAGAAATGCAGGAACTGAAAATGGTGACCGTAACGGTTGCGTGTGTTGAGTTGAATCAGCTGAGGCAGTGCAGATGACAAGTAAACTGGAACGTTGTTTACGGGTGCACCATATTATTGCTAGGATTGAGACATTTGACTTTTTGACACGGACTGCTTTGAAGTAACCGTGAGGCCATGGTTTTAGGTGTTCTGGACACGGACGCTTTCGAGGTGCATTGTTTGGGTGTGGGGTTGAGTGCTAATTGACACGGACGCTTTTGAAGTCCATTGGGTGAAGGGCCTTCCTGCGGTCTGAATGGACTGATAATCGAATTTTAAGTTAGACGTTGTCTAGGGGTTGTGTTTTGTTCGACTGTAACCATACAATTATTACAGTTGAAAGATTCGACGTGAAGCGTAGTTTTGAATGCAAATGATCGTTGGCATAATAAGGTGCTGCAGGACGGTAGTCTGATATGATAACTACAGGCATGGGTAGTTGACACTGAACACTAGGTCGTAACAGGCTGATAATTGAGCTTGCTAGTTGGAGCGAAGTGGTCTGGAATTCTTGACAAATACAGTGAAATATGATTTGGAACTGGAATGGATGATGCATAATGGGGTTTGACATCCAAGAATTAGTATCCGGATTACTGAAGGTAGTAGGAGTAATTTCCATGGTGATTAGCAATGTTTCCACGCGGACTGGTAGCCGAGAATCCGGGGACGGCCAAAAGTGAAGGGAGGAAGCATAACATTGGGGCGATAAGCCTCAACTGCAAGGGCCGTAGTTTTTGTTTCCTATTGATTATTACTTTCTTTTAACAGGTTACCTATTGTTAAAGAAATGGGTGAGGAAGATTCATAGGGTGGATTGGTGAAGACGTGTGAATGGTGCACACACGTTAAATTGCTGTCAGATGAATTGACCAGGTTAGGACTTTGGGGAACAGGTGTTTGGGTGTTTGAATTTACGATGAGTTTAAGAATTGGACTCCGGACGGTCGGTGTATGTTATATAACCATAATATTATGTGAATAAATCATCATTGTGTATCTGTACACTTAAGGCGTGACACTTGTTTAATAAGGCCTGGTAGATTGATCGTGTGACGAAAGGTACGGTTGATGGTAGTTCTTAATGAATTTCGTAGAACCCTCTGCACATTACACTAGTGGAAAGGGGATGAACTGGCTTATATTGATGGTCGTTGTTCGGGGTCACAAGTCTAAGATTGATTAAGGAATCTTACGGATTAATATATCTAATTCGGTCCCTGTTGCAAAATTTTACAGGTAGAGCCAAATAATTGTCAGCCGGGGCCGTCACGAGGAAGTCAACCTGTACAAGAGCCATGGGTGGAGTTGTACAGTGGGGTGGATCCCGAAGCCGAGGTAATTGCCCGTTGTTATCATTGATAATTGCTAACGCATACAGTGAGCTGGTCCAGATTGAGTGACTGTTATATAATATATGATAATTGTTGTAGGGGTTGTGCGAGTTGGAACTATGGCAACGGCGCATGTTAACATTTCCGGGCTTGACAGCATCACAGCTGGAACGAGTCCTTGATAGTTGGAGGCCAAATCTACATCAAGTGCTTATCACTAAACTCCATGAGCATCGTTTCGTGTCTCGAACCGTGAAAAAATATGGAGAAGCAATAGGAACTATTACGCATTACCTAAATCCTACACGAACCGCAGTCAACAAGTTGAGAGAGGGAAAATACAAAGGTTTTAAAATTCCCGTTGGCGTCACATATACCCGAATCATCATACCTGTCGACATAGACCTAGAGACCTTGGAACAGAATGAAGAACTGGACTGGGTAACAAAGGATGAATCAGGACATACCGCCGTCTTGGTAATTGATTTAGACCCGCTAGGAAAATCGCCATCCCTCCAAGAGGCGAACGCCGTGTACTACAATTGGAAGGGGGTTTTGCAGGCCGGTTCAAGGAGTTACAGATGGGGATTCACAGATTGGACACACTAGCCAACGAGGAATCTGTTGTAGGTACGATTTACTGATTTGTTTGTTTTTTTTTTTTTTTATCCTAGTAAAGGGTTTGCCTTGAGTGAGTTAAGATGAGTGTTTGGAAGCCGCAGTTTTTCAAAATCCTACGTCCTGATACTATGTATGGTAATATATCTCTATTGTTGCAGTAATCCTGTACCAGATACTTGTGGACCCCTGATGCTGATGGTGGTGAAATTGGCTGCCTCAGGACGGAGCCTGTACGGTGTTTGTGCTGGCGGTGGGGCTTTGCGTAACTGGACAGACCCAGCGACAGGCGTACTACAAGAAGTGACGACGCTCTCTGAACGGTGGTGGTGTCTGCGGGATTTCGTGGCGGACCATATTTGGGGTAAGGTCGTGACTTGGGGGTTGAATTGGGCTATGGATGTAGAGAGTGGGAGGCAGACGCCGCAACTGCCTAAAGAGTGTTGGCAGGCTTGGCTTCAGGGGAGGGGAATTAGAATTCCAGACGGGGCACTAGATATGGTGCATTTTTCGTTACGCGTAGAGAAGGTTAGTGTCAAGGGTTTGGGTAACAATAAGGATAGGCAGATGGGGGGCGAGAACAACGGTGAGGTTGTGGAAGAACCTCCAGCGGTAGATTTAGAGGTAGGTATGGGACATCAGGAAGTAGAAGTAGCCGCAGTAGATGTAGAGGTAGATATGGGAAATCAGGCAGGAGAAGTAGCCCAACGCCCACCAGAAATAGCTGTTGAGGTTATCACCATTGATAGTGATAGTGATGGTGATAGTGATATGACAACTCTGGCCTAACTTGCACACTAACATTAACTGTAGATAAGCAATATAACTCGTAGGATTATTCGCGTGATGGAGTAGACGGGTTGGTACGTATAAGTGGGTTTTCGGACTTGTTAGTATTCTTTGATTTATATATTTATATTTTGCTGATTTAAACATAAAAAACTAAGGTGGTGGTTTGATGTGTATTAATAACCATAATTATAATTGTAACGCTAACCTAATTTCTGATGAATTCAGTTGTATAATTTAATGTCGTACTGATTATTTTTGAATAAAACTTATAATTTTTTTATTATGATTATACTAAATCTTGGTGGTTTTGTTGGTAATAAATTTTCTCTTGGTTTTGCAGTGGAGCCTGAGCTACGTAAGCTGTGTGGATTAACAATGGAGCTAGTAGAGCACTGACGCTTGTGTGGTAACTTACGAACATGAAATAAATTTACCAAAATAACTTGAATGTCATTCACTCGTGTGTTTTAATAACTAACTATGTGTGTTTACTAATAATAACAACAAACTTCTACCAAATCATCTAATATTAAAATGGCAAACTTCGTAATATTACTGGGCTAATTAGGGTCTGACCAGGTGACGATTATGAGGGGAGGCTGGGAAACGGGTACTGACTAAGGTGAGATAACTTTTATATTATTATTAGTGTTATTTTATTACTGGTTATTATTTCTATAATAATTAAAACTCGTACTGAAGGAACTTGTGATTTGACATCCTGACGCTTATATCCTGACATATATATCCAAGCTGAAGAATGCATCTTATAATATGAAACAACGCGCATAACTTAAGGTACTTCGTAACGCATAACTATCTATTGAAGGGCTAACCTTCATGAACTCATATTCTACTGTATAATATATATAGGAGGACTGACCTCTATGAACGCATAGTCTATTAACTAATATATTAGAGGACAAACCTCCATGAATGCCTAACCTACGGTTTTTAATATACAGCTATATACAAGTACATTGGTTGGTTCACTGAGAGGTGGTCGGTATCGGTAGGCGTACGGTTGAAATAGTAAAGAATATAGGAAATGGAGACAACGCGACTAAATATGGAAGACTACTAATGGAAGAGTATAATTGCGTCTTGTCGTAAGGAGATAATTTCACTTCTTAAATTAGTGAAGATCCCAGGAGGTTGGGGTGGTGGGATACCTCGAGGGCGACCTGGCCTACCGCGTCCCGTCATTTTATTGCTGTGTGGAAGAAAGGTTGACAGAAATAAGCATTTTAGTCGCTAGCATAAGGAACACAAAACAATTTTAAAGTTAATATAATGGTTGGTCAATGTCTGCGTCGGCATTGATGACTAATATGTCATCGGTGGGTAATTGTGGAAGGGGAATCAAACCACAGGGGAGTCGTTTTCGTTTAGGCTCAGGTAATTGCTTCCTAAGTTCAATGACTTCATTTTGTAAGTCGTTGATTCTATCCCTTTGCTGTTGCATAGCAGTTGTGAGTTCGTTAATGCGATTATTTTGAGCTTCGATTTGATAACGAAAACTGTGGGTAGCCTCTTTAATTAGGTAGAGTTCTCCATCCACAATTTTATGAGGGGCAATAAGGGGAAGCCTTTTTTCAATGCGTTCGATGCGATCATGGGCCGAAGACACTTGCGTTGCTACGCCATGATGGTTCTCCTCGCATACACCATTTACCGATTGAAAAAATCGATATTGAGAATTGAGAAGATCGGTGAAACGGTGATACATGGATTTTTTGGCAGGAAGGTGATTGGAACAATCTCTATTAAGGATTACTGGGCGGGAGGATGACGA
>JAQFZZ010001082.1:0-12727 GCA_034696405.1 Isotoma caerulea
GCATTGGACTCACGTGTTTCCAAATGTGTCTAATTCCTCTCTACCAAATTTTAATTCATCATTTTCTCTTCAACAATTCTATTTCTTCGAATCAATGCTTTTTCTTTATATTATTGTTTATTGCTGGGTTTCATTACCTCTCATTCGCTTTGCTGTTCTATTTCAACGAGAATGTGGCTTTGAATGGATTAAATGAGGCGATACATCTCGAAATTCATTTGAAAAGTAAGTAAAATAAACCATATCAGACGGGTGTAACCGTAGCGAAACCCAAATTGTTAAAACTTGAATGTATTTATGATTATAGCATTTCGAAACTACACGGCGCGGCAATAGATTGTCCAATTGGGGGCTTAACATGAGGAAATTTGTTCTAAAAAAAAACTGACAATAAATCAATGTGTAACAAACGTTTCGAAACGCGTTGTACAGTTTATTTGAAAGGTTATTAAATTTTCTGAAATTAAAAGCAATTATCTAATCTGATTGTTTTAAAAGAAGTAACTATCCCTAGTTGCCAGGCTAATTAATTCCTCTGTGACCCTTCCGAATCAGATTAGCAACCCCGGTAGTTACTTCGTTAAAAAATCCTGTACCGTCAGTTGGGGTTGCAGTAACAATTCAAAACCCGCAATGGTTAGAAAATTTAATTACCTTTGAAAGGAATTGAAACCCGTTTCGAAAAGTTAGTTACACATTGAGTTAAGTTTTTCAGAACAAATTTTCCCAAGTTAGGCCCCGATTGGACAATCTTTTGCCCCGCTAGGTTTTTTTCTTAATGTTCTATAATTAGAACAACCTAAATGCAAATGATTATCACAGTTGAGTTTTTTAATGATTGATAATGATATGATAACAGTTCAGGTGTCAGATGACTTTCCAAATTTTGAGCGCGCACAGTTGCCTTGTATCACACGAAACTATTTCCATTGAGTTTTTGATGTTTCTTAGATATGAAATCACGTATCACATGATTTTTCCATTTTGCGCGCTTTGAAGAGTTTAAGAGCGAGCATGGTGGTTGTAAAGTACGCGTAGCCATTTTTTTGAGAATTTTTTTGATATAAAATCATATCGCATGACTTTTATGAATTTTGAGCGCTTACTGATTTTAAAGCACGCTCAACTATTTCCGTTGCGTTTTTGATGTTTCTTAGATATTAAAACCTACCTTTTATAATTTGTTAGTGCTTTTCGGGTGTAATTCAATGCAGCGCGCTGATTTTTAATACGAAAACTCTTTGCGTCAAAGGGAAAACAGCGCTGCAAGTCGTATCTTCAAACGTTCTAAAATCGGTGTGACGGACGGACGAACAGACACAGCGTTCTCATAAAGTTACTTGCGCTACTTATTTAACTATTCTATTCTAGTAAAATTAAATTTCGCGGAGGCTTTCTTTCAACTATGAAGCGAACGGTTAACCTTAAAACTGTGTCGTATAACTGAAGTTTCCTCAACTTTTCTTTTTAGATACAAGATATCAGGCTGGAAATCGAAATGCATCTAAGCAGAATTACATTGACCTAATGGGTATCACAATAGCCCTACTGCCGCCACTTTTTCCTTTGATTCCAATATTTGGACCTTTATATGCAGTTTCTGTGGATTTGGATCCGTTATATTCCATCCTTCCTGAGTGGTCTGAGTCTGCGGCTCATTTGATAGTTGTTAAAATATTTCGTTTTTTAATTCTCTGCCTACCAGTGTTCTTCAGTAGTAATCATGTAGGTGTGGTTCACATACTTCTTCTAATGTACTTAAGGATTACCATTTCCAGTCTTACCTACTTGAGAAAATACAAGCAAACTTCACATCATTTACAAAACGGATGTTACTTGAATGGACTCGGGCTATGTTGCAAATACTGTAACAAAACGGACACACAACTGTACACAATCTTGGTTTCCATAATCGAAAAAAAGATTCAAACATTTTCAAATAATGCCGCGGTTTCGTTTATAATTACAGGTTTAGGACTGTTTGTTTCAAGTAGTTATGTTCTGATCAAAATGTACTCAAGGTTTCCTATATTTCTGTATTTGTTTGCTTTAGTCTTTGCCGTAGTGACGCTACTAATTTCGGTCGGGTTGCTTACTCAAAGTGCTAAAGTTAATACGGTCTCAAAAAGTGTGCTAACTCATTTAAAACCGATGAGAAAAACTATTGAAAATAGGCTAACCTTTAAAATTTTAAAATCATTGCACCCGGGAGGATTCTTCATAGGTGATTTTTGTATGGTCCAAAGACACACTAGTGCATCATTTATTGATTATCTTATTGGCTATACTATTAATGCACTTTTGCTCGATATCTAAATGTATTACTTTAATAGGTACTCGTTCAATAAATCTAACGCGTTTTATACTTTATACTAGACGTAGGCCCGTCTTTCAGACGGGCTCCATTTCAGTTTTAATATGTGAACTTATATTTGGCTCCCGTCTCTTCAACCGTGCCTAAAGTCTAGTCCTCACCACTTAAATTGAGATAAAAGAGCGGAACTCGCAGGTGCATCCCAAGCTTTAAAACTTTGCCAGAGAACCCCTTTTAAAACAGGAATTCCTTAGTGAACAAAGAAACCCCTTTAGAAATAAAAGATGGATGCATCCCCACCCCAGCAAACGCTATCTACTCAATCGTTTACCGCTATAATTGACTTGTACTAACTCTAAATTAAAAATAGAGCATAATGCGCCATCTAATCAATCGTTTTGCACCATTATTGCATATAAGTAGCCCTAAATTTAAAAATAGAGCAGCATGCGCCATCTACTCAATCTTTTAGTACTATAATTGACTTGTAGTAACTCTTAAGTAAAAATAGAACATCATGCGCCATCTACTCAATCGTTTAGTACTGTTATTGCATTTTCGCAATTATCGTTTTAAAAATTGAGCAGCATGCGTTATCTCTGTAAAAGAACTTTTAAAGAATAGAATTAAAGGAAGGCACATGAGTTTACTTGCACTAATAGATCTACTGCGCAAGCCACGGACACACAGACAGAATAACACACAGACAGACGTGGGATCTGATGTTGCAGTTACATTTTAAAATATTTAAATGATGAGGTGTAGAATGGTATCAAAGGCGCCATCTAACAGACAGTGAAGGATGTAGTAGGTCTCCCATTGTAAATTAGAGCAGCATATGCCATCTATTAGACAGTATAGTAGCTCTCACTTTGTAAATAGAGCAGCATGTGCCATCTATTAGACAGTATAGTAGCTCTCACTTTGTAAATAGAGCAGCATGTGCCATCTATTAGACAGTATAGTAGCTGTCACTTTGTAAATAGATCAGCATGCGCCTTCTATTAGACTTGCATGTATTTTGTTTCAAATACGTTTTGTAAACGTTTTGCGACTATTCCAACGGTGAATAACATTTTATATCCTTTTCAAAAAGGAACAACATGCGCCATCTGCAGAGAATTATATTTATTATCCTTTTTAAAAAGGAACAGCATGCGCCATCTACAGGGAGTTATATTTACTATCCTGTTTAAAAAGGAACAAAATGCGCCATCGGCAGAGAATTAGTTACTATCATTTTTAAAAGGAACAGCATGCGCCATCTGCAGGGAGTTATATTTACTATCCTTTTTAAAAAGGAACAGCATGCGCCATCTGCAAGGAATTATACTATTATCCTTTTTAAAAAGAAACAGCATGCACCATACACCATCTAAAGTGGATTACACTTACTATCCTTTTTAAAAAGAAACAGCATGCACCATACACCATCTAAAGGGGATTACAGTTACTATCCTTTTTAAAAAGAAACAGCGTGCACCATACACCATCTAAAGGGGATTACACTTACTATCCTTTTTAAAAAGGAACAAATGCGCCATCTACGGAGAATTATATACACTATCCTTTTTAAAAGGGAACAGCGTGCAGGTATAGTGCGCTACATTGTAGTAGCTATCCATTGTTAAAAAGGACAGTATACGACATCTACCGGAAGTTGTGGTTTGTCTCCTTTTCGAAAAAGAGTAACATTTGCTATCTACTGGGGAATAACGTTAGTTTTTGGACCTTCAGTACCATTCGTAAAATAACATTAAAGGATAGGCGAGTGAGTCTGCGCGGAATATTATTAGAGGATAGGAGAGTGAGTCTGCGTGGAATATTATTAGAGGATAGAAGAGAAGAAATATGAGTGCTTTTGCTCTAAAAGACCTACCGCGCAAGTCACGGACACACACACTGGATTTTATAGGATCTGATCTGATATATGAATTTCTTAACGTTGTTCTTTTAATTTTGTACCGTTGCTCAACGTTTTAATAAATAATCTACTATCATAATTTTCCAATTTTTCACTCTTTCAAACTATGTTTGTGTAGCTTTGTTCTTCTATGCATCATTGTTTTAAAGTGGAATTTTCCTTTGAATAGTAGTATATTTTGTGCATAAAACCGATTTTTGTTTTAAATTTAAAAATTGGCAAAAACTCCAATGTTTTAAATATTTCGAAAACTTTTGCCTGCAAGTAAAAACATTTTTCCAGTTTAAGTTTATATTTTTTCTCATAAAATATTTTTATCACTAATAATATTATGTGTAAATAGTGATATTTTTATTTGAAGACTAAAAATATTCTATCCCATGGTTCAAAAATACAGCTACTTAAATGCATAATATCAAACCAAAAACTTCCCTTGGGTCTACTTTCGTTCGTCTAATAACTAAATCTAAATACAGAAATGCCGGCAAGACTGAGCCTATTTCAAATTGTAACTCACTTAGTATAATATTTCCATTGAACCAAAACGAAATCCCCCTGTCTACATTTAATACGGCTGAAATAGTATAAGCGTGGGATTGTCTAATTGTCTAGTGTCTGCAAATGGACTTCACTTTATTCTAAATACAGAAATTACCCAATTTTAATTGGCATTACAAAAAGACCGCAAATAAAACCGAGTTAGCCAAATTATTTCCGTGTATTTTAAATGATAGACATAATCAGCTAGTTTTTTAAACTAACATTTCAAAAAAAATGTTTCGATGCTTAAAAAAGCAAGCAAAATAAATTTTCCTAGAAATATTGAAAAACATTTTCAGCGATGAAAATAATTTGCAATTTGACAAAACTTTAAAAAGGTAACAAACAAGGCAGCATTTATTGAAATATAACGTTATTTCTTTATTTTTTTCGGAGTTTACTCCTCTTTCATATGTAACTCAATATTGATATGCAAATATAAAAATAAAGTATAAAAATATGAATTGATCTGATTGCTATGAAAATGAAAGTATTATTAGATAAATATACCTAAAAACAAGCTGAGCTGCTTATTGCAATTTTCTAAGCCAAAAAATCGAACAATTTATTAACTTGAAGAACTACAATTCCAGACAAAAAGGAAGTATAAAGTTACAAACAAATCTCTAATAAAGTCTCCGAAGTATGAATCATCCCTTTTTCAAGAAATTCAAGAAAAATTTCATATCAAATTTGGTTTCATCTCTACTCAAACTATTGATTCGTAATAACATAAAAGCTCTTTGAAAATTCAAAAAAATAATGAAGAAGCAAAAGTGATAATATTTAAAATTATAAAAATATGAAGAGAATTCTTCTCTATTATTGCTTTTGGGTGTGCAAAGAAAGTTCGACATTTACAATTTTTGCATAATATTTTCTTTATCTTGTACATAGTGCCATTTTAATTTTCTTATTTTGCCGATTCTAAGTGTTAGGAATTGTTTAATTTTTATCAAAAAATTCTTAACATTTATTAAATCATTAGAAGTCAAGTACAAAGCTTAACTTTGCAAAAATGTTTGTGGAAATGCTTTTACACTTCTAACCTACTTCGCAATAAATTGTGAATGTTATTGACCTTGCTTTGCTAATTTTTAAAAATAGCTGCCTTTTTTCTAAAGAGAGAAAGATAGGTGAGTGGTTCAAAACGGGGTAAAGAAAGATCGGAAAGATCGATCCCTGGTTTTTATTTATTAAGAAAGATTGAGAGAGATCGGTCTGTTCAGATGAAAAGAAAGGAAAGATCGAAGAGTGCGGTGAGGACACAAAACAATCAGTAATCAGGAGAGAGTGATTTTTGTGATTCACATTTTTCTGTTCAATATTGTTGGTTGTTTTAAAATTTCTTTCTTATTGTAATTTGTATCTTGAAATTGATTGACTCCTCTTGAATTTTCGAGATTTTATCAAAATGTTCATTTTTGACAATTTTCGAAACAAAAAACTTAGATGCAGAGATATGTTTAATACATAACTGATTTGTCTACCATACATTTTAATGTGTCAAACAATATAAACATTTGTGGACATTTTTGTAAAATCTACATTACTTGAGAACTGAAGATGATTAAAGTTATTTGATTTTACAATTTAGAAAACGACAAATATGGTCAAGATGATTAATATGGGAAAGATCGATTCAAAGAAAGGTAAAGAGAGATTGATTAACGATTTTTTAGTTTAAAAGAGTGATCGGGAGAGATCGATAACACTTTTTGACTATAAAAGAAAGATCGGGAAAGATAGGTTTGAAAATTTTTTGATGAAAGAGCGATCGAGAGAGATCGGTTTTTATTTTCTTTGATAAAAGAGGGATCGGGAAAGAGTGGTCAAAAATTTTCTGATGAAAGAGGGATCGGGAAAGATTGATGGCCCTTAGACAGTGATGTTCGAAAGCAGACGTAATCAATCATGTGAAATCGACGACTCTAAGATATCAAAAATAGTCAATTTAAATGAAACTAGATAATATGTTTACTGTCTCAAGAAAAAATACTATAATAAGCCACTTCGACAGACATCCGTTCGATAAAGTTCAGTACATAAGATAATATAGATAATATTTCATGCCATACAAAATTTTAAAATCTTTTTATTTATCTATGAATATATCAAGACTCATTGTTGAAAGTTTAAGTAATTATTAAGTAGTGGAACACTACTTTATGAAAATGGTCTGTCCGTCTGTCATTCGCCAATTTATCTCAGACACCAATCGACGTATTGACATCTGGTTTTTTGCGTTGGATTCAGTTTTTTTCAAGGACCTGGGGGATTGAAATACAGCGCCCTATGACGAAGCGCCCCGGTCGCTCTCATGTGCGCCCCGGGGCGCAACTTTAATAAAAATCATGTGATACATGAGTTTGTATTTAAAATTTGGCACCAATTCAATGGTGATGACCGTTTTTGTTTAACAAGGTCAAGTAGGTCACAAAATGAGGTCAAAGGTGAAAAAAGGTCAAATTTCAAGTTTTATGTTTCGATAGCTTTTAAAGAGGAGATTTAAATGAGATAGGACAATTACAGTGTACAATGACCTCAAAGGTCACAAAAGGTCAAATTTCAAATTTGATGTATTCCGATATGTTTTAACGAGTTAATCGAAATGGGATGGGACCCTTATAGTGTACGATGACATTTAAGGTCACAAAAGGTCAAAAAGGTTAAATTTAAAGTTTTTTTGTTATTTGATAGGTTTTCAATAGTAAATCCAAATCGAATGTTTTAAAGTTTGAAAATTATGTTTTTAAATGTTCTATTGTTTTAAAATGTTCCACGGAAACACAATTAAAGGTTTTAAACGTATTAGTTCCACTACTTGGTTACACCCGTTTGATATGGTTTATTAATATTATCATTAGCCTGAACTGAATGTGAAGTAACTTGAGTGGAGGCGAAATGTCCAAGAAATCCTTGTGACAATAATGACTCATCTTCTTTAACGTATAAGATAGACAAGTCCAATTTCTGAATTTAACTTTACACATTATTTAAGTCCAGTTATTTTCTGAAGTCCACTCTTTCACTCAGCTGTATCCCTCCGGCCCAAGTCCATATTTATGCTTGAATTTCTATTCTTACGGATTTAATCAATTGAATACTGTTTTCGATTACAGTGTAAGTCTGTCAGATTTACACTGTAATCGAATCCGTAATCCGATGTAATCGAATAATAATAAAAAAACCCTATCAAGTACGAGTGTAACCAAGTAGCGAAAGCTTCACGTTTCTATTGTATTTAATTTTAATTTTTTTAAACAGCATAACATTTTGAAACGGTATTTCGAATTTTTGTCACAACTCATTTCAACCTACTCGTCAAAACCTATCCAAATATATAAAAATTAAAATTTGACCTTTGACCTCATTTTGTGACCTTAAAGGTCATCCTACACTTTAAGTGTCCTATCTCATCTTGTTCCATTTGTCAAGATCTATCCAAATATATAAAATTTGAAATTTGACCGTTTTTTACATTTGACCTGGGTTTGTGACCTCCCTGACCTCGTAGGACAAAAACTATTGTTACTGTTAAGGTTCGGACGTTTCTTAAATATAAAATCATATATCACATGATTTTTTTTACTGTGCGCTTTGAAGCGCTTATAAATGCGACCAGTGCGCTTTGTCGCAGCGCGCTGATTTGCAATACCAAGGGTCACATTGACCTAACGAGTCCAACGCATGAAACCGCATGCCAAAAGGTCAACTCGTTCCTGAGATAAATTGGGCGACGGACGGACAGACGGACGTACAGACAGACAGACCATTTTCATAATGTAGTGTTCCACTACTTAATAATATCAATTAAATACATGCAAAAAAATATTAGATGTCAATCACATGCTGTCTTTCATGCTTTTCTCGATGGATATATATATTCTATACGGAAAACGGAACTCACATTTTGTTTGGAAATTATTAATTTAATTTTAGCTCGAAGAATTATGAAGATTAGATTGATTCCCGTTGTTGAAATACATTGCATAGATGTGCATATTTTTATTTAGGTCTTTCGTATAATTCAATCTTCAATCATCCTCTTAAAAGGATGTAAATACACAACGCTTACCTTTCTTTCCTTTCCACATAATATCCACATTACATAAATGACTTTTGAGATTTGTAGAATCGATATCGAGATGATAGTGGGACAAACGAAGAATATTTGAGGCAAAATGAGACGATATTGGGAAAATTGTGCACCACCGGTAAAAAACACATCAGCTCCAATACTCCAAATTTAACATAATAACAAAACAAATGTTGATAAATAAATGCAAAATGTGACAAAAAAGAAATTCATAATTTAAAAAATAAAAATACTTTAACGCCTTTTACTGTGTACTGTTTAAAGTGCAGCATGACAAGACTTTACTGAATAATGTAGGCGCTGATATTCATAAGGAGTACTTGAGCAAAGGACAAAAATATCTTTCGTCAATTAACCCAGAGTACGAGTACCCCACTGCCCAAATTAAATTGAGCCTGAATGACAAATCATATTATTATGAACATCTTATGAACATAAGTTTGTTGACGGGGAAACAAGGTCTTTCGCCAGCTCAATAATGGTGACAAATGGGTGAGACTATGGGGTCAGAGTTGCCCGACGGGTTCGCAGAACTAGGTCACCGTCCAATGATGCTACCTGCATCAAAAAGAACGATTTTTTTCAAGAATGGGTGCGATAATGACGGACGTAAGAAATCGATTGGGTCTGCAGAAAACTAGCAAACTGTTTAATAAATCGCACGACAAACGCTGAAAACTTTGAGACGAAAAATGTAGTCAATCGGGAACATCAAGAATAAGATTTCTTAAGAAAGTGGTGACATGCAAATGTTGTTTTGACAGGCCCGCTTTTAAATTAAACGGTTTTCCCGAATTAAAATATTGCAATAAAACATGTTATTCTACTCAATAGGCTATTAAAAGTCACTCATATTATCGTGTAAAATAATGTCTATACCTGTAATTTATAAAACAACTTAAGTAAATTGACATTGTAATAAACAACACTAAAAGTGTATTTTAGCCAAACTAAAATCTGAATTTTTTCGTCTTTTTATACTCTTTCATCTTCTTTTTCCATTCGGGGACAAACCTTGTAATTTCATCAAACGGCTCATCATTAGTTTTTGTGTGACGGTCCTTTGTTTTTATTTTTAAATAAATTTCTCGAAATATGCGGATTGTAGCTTTGGCATCTGTCATGGAAGTATGAACCCCTGTTTGGAAGTTGGAGTCCGGAAAGTAATGTCGATATATTGATGCAAGTCCATGTGGTTCTCTACTTATCCCTCCATTTTCGGTTATTGAAGTGGAACACCAGTGGTTCTGGAGATCGAAATAATGATAATCCATTGCCATTAATTTGAGCTTGTCAAAATCGCCTCCTGCTGCAACTAAGATGATGAGTTTATTTTTCAAAAAAGCGGCAACCTCCTTCAATACTTCATCTCGTGGTCTCCCTTTTACTAAAGAATCGGGCTTGAATCCATTGATTTGTTCAGTGACATAATTACAAATGAACGAGTCTTTTTCATGATAAACGATCCACTCCTTTTGCCGTTTTTCAAAAAAATTCATCACTGAAATCGTCGCAGCTTCGTCACTGGGAGTTCCACCTGTCAAAATCAAAATTATTGACATGTTAAGTTTTAAATCCAAAATATGCCCAAATAAATTTCAGAAATGATCTTATTTGTACTTTCTGTCTGCTTCATCTTCACCCCTTCTACATCTAGTGCAATGACATTCTTCCAGTCATCATCTTCCCATGTTTTCCACCAAGGATTGTCATCCGATACAACTGGCGGAGCAACTCTAGTGAGTGCTGACACAGTTGTATCGTCTGAATCATCCATGGTCACAATTTCGTTGTCATCAAGGTTATCTTCGTCTGAGTAATTAGGTTGTGCAGTAGTTCTTTCAGTTTTAGACTCAGCTTCTTTGTTGTGCTTCATTCTTTTTCCACACTTTACACATAAGCAGGCTAAACTTGCCCTTGAGGCCTCTTCCGTTGTAAGCATATTTGCGTAACGCTTTACAAATCGTACTTTTTCCCATGAATCCATACTGTTCGCAGCCCAATTTAGCATCATCTCCTGTAATGAATTGCCACTCAATCATTTTGCAGAGTTCAAATGGTGAATATATAGAAAAATAGTTTACTTTACAGATGCAAACTCACCTGAGCTGCTATTACTTCTATAGGAATAAAATCCTCAACGGCTGCCATTGTTAGTTCTAGAACAAAGAATATTATTATGACTTTATTTAAGGTGTAGATAAATATATATTAGTCTTTAATGTTAGCAACTTGAAAATTAATTAAAATCAACCGTATTTTGTGTGATACGGGTTTTTGTTTTTTTATTTACATTAAAGTATAACTCAGAAGAATTATAAATATTTTTAAATGAATAATTAAAGAAGTTAACACCTGCACTTTTTAATAAACGGTATTTCGAATTTCTGTCTCAACTCATTTCAACCTACTCGTCAAAACCTATACAGATATATAAAACTTAAAATTTGACCTTTGATCTCATTTTGTGACCTTAAATGTCACCCTAGACTAATAGTTCACTATCTCATTCTGATCTACTCGTTGAGACCTATCCAAATATGTAAAACTTGAAATTTGATTTCGTTTTGTGACCTTTAAGGTCACCCTAGATTAATAGGTCCCTATCTCATTCTGATCTACTCGTCAAGACATATCCAAATATGTAAAACTTGAAATTTGACCTTTTTTGACATTTGAACTCAATTTGGGATGTTCCTGACCTCGAAAGATAAAAAAAACTTCTACAGATTTATTTCAGACGTTTAGTAGTTATGAAATCACATAACATGATTTTTATGTATTATGCGCTTTGAAGCGCTCATGAGCGCGACCAGTGCGCTTTGTCGCAGCGTGCTGGTTTGCAATACCAAAGGTCATATTGACCTAACGAGTCTAACGCATAAAACCGCATGTCAAAAGGTCAATCCAATCCTGAGATAAATTGGGTGTCAGACGAACGGACAGACAGAGCATTCCCATAAAAGTAGCTTTCGCTACTTAATAATGGATAATGGATATAGAAAATACGGTAGATTGAAAAAAAAACCTTTGGCGAACGTTTGTTTGTATTAAGACACCTGCCGCATATCATCACATCATTTAAATCAACACTATTTTTTTCACTGTATAAAAAACTCATAAAACCCCTAAAAAACCCTAAAAACCCAAAAAAACCCGGGGTATGGGGTTTTTTTCGAATAAAACCCCTAGTTTGTCTTACCCTGCTGAGCGTAGAAAAAATGCATATGTAAAATTTGTACTTCGCCACCTTCTATCTAATAATTTAGATTTAGGAGATTGGTTTCAATTTTCAAGTAACAGTTTAAGAGCAACGTTCCCAAGATTATTTTGTCCTAAATTTAGAACAGAACAGTGGAAATCTTGTTTACGATGGAGAGAAATCTCTATTTGGAATTGTCTTCCTAGGAATACTGATTTTGCTAAACTACAGGGTTGTGAAACTGTACAACATGTAAAACATAGAATTATATAGCAAAGAAAAAATATGATTGTTATGTTTAAGAATGATAGAGATTGGTTTTAAATGTATGCGCCTTAGGTTTGTCAAATGTTTTTTGGAATGAATTTGTATGAATAGTGTCAGATTTTGGAAATAAGTGTTGTCTATAGGTCGACGTTGTAAATTTTCGACACTTTAATAAAATTGAAATTGAAATCGATTTTGTAGCGTTTAAAATCATTTTGTATCTTCTGAATCGATTTTGTAGCTTTTAAAATCATTTTGTATCGTCTGAATCGATTTTGTAGTGTTAAAAATCGGTATCCGGAAGAAAAGTACGGAAGAAAAAGTATCGGAAGAAAAAGTACGGAAGAAAAAGTATCCGGAAAAAAAGTATCCGGAAAAAAA